>KZ069349.1:897572-910027 GCA_002091845.1 Anopheles cracens
CAAACACGTCCAAGTCCAGGGCACATGCCGAAGGATGCACCACCACCCGGACAACCAGGAAGAAAAAGACTCTTGAAAATAGGGTTATTTACTATATTCTTAACATTGAAATAGAAAGAATCTACAAACTTTTTGAAAAAATGAGCCTTTTAATCGACCCAACACTCTCGGCTGTAGGATTCTAAAGTTATTGTCAGAGGAAGAATGTTTGATCGTCGCTTACGAACGTGAACGATTCTTTTGTATTGCAATCATTGGGCCGCGCATTGCACTGTGGCATCTGGCATGGCTGGAAGATCAGAAGAACACGATTACGAGATGGGAGGTTACGCTTGGGTCATCGATGCAACAAAGTTTGAACTCCAGCGATTATTTACGTTAACCCTAACGATCAATCCTCTTTAGTTGCGATTTATTTACGGATCACCATCAACTACATGACTCGTACAAACCCCACCATTGGCCCACTGTTTACTTTAGGCTGGGAGTCTCATTCTATTTTAGGTGCATGTTTGTGTGTTGCAGGACTTTCAGACGTGCATCGTCGCTTGGTTTAAGCCTAATCGGCGGATGTAAACATCTCTTCGTAAACAGAAAACTCAATCAATTTATTCGCCTTGATATGTTTTGCTTCAAGTATTGGATGCTGCACCAGCCACAGGTTAATCGAACGGAAGATGATGAGCGCGGAATCGATCTGAAGCGTATAATAAGGGTGATACAAAATTTTTAAATGAAGCGTACAATGTAGTGCTCTTGCTTACCGAATCACGACGTTATCCCCGAATGAATGTCTAGCGGTGTGGAGGGGTGGGTGGGTGTAGTAGGGCGCGCGGTGGTTTTGGGGGTTGCGCAAGTAAGTTGCGCGCGACAGTAACGCAAAACGGCCGTTAGCAGCAGGTAGAAACGAAATTACGAACGCACAAATGTTACACATTACACGACTGTACTGCTACACGCGTGGGGTGGTGTTGGTGGTTGGTATACGGGAGGTGTGGGACGGACCTACGGCTACAGGACATAGTTGGCCGGGGCGGAGGAAGTGTGTACGAGCGTGCGAGTGGTGTGTGCCAAACGGAACTCTAATGGAAAGGAGCGGGACGATTCGACAGGACAGAGTGGAGGGAACAGCGGACGGAAGAAAGAAAGAGAGAGAGAGAGAGAGGGTGGAAGAAACAATATACGGTTTTGGTCTTTGTTACGATAATACTCATACGTTGCTAAAGGGAGAATTGCGAGTTGTGATCGTGATACTACTACAACTACTACTACGCGGCGTTGTGTGCGCCCATCGATGCGAGGATCGCACACGAATCATGGGGCACCAGCAGTTTGTGCGGGGAACGCAAAGGACACGAGGGGATTATTTTTGTGGCGCAGGACACTTACCGAGTGGCACCGAGGAGAGGAGTTTGTTCGTGTGCGAAAGCAGTCCGTTGTCGGCGAAGGCGGCAGGGGCGACGTTCGTGTTCGCGCTGGTATCCGCGTCGTCGTACCCGTTCGGTTCCAGCAGGGACGTCTCGGAGGGATACTCGTACGTGGAGGTTAGCGAATCATCGAACTGAATTTTGAACTGCAATCGAGAGGGGTAAAGAAAGAAGATCAGTAATGCCATTTGATATGCATTAGAGAGAGGATCGAGAGGAGAATTTCGTGTAGCATGTGAAGATGCAACTGCAGGTATAAATGCAATAGTGCCGAGCGCTTCCGATGGATAGATATTTTCATTTTCGCTCACCAAAAACGGAGAAACAACAATTGGTTCCCTCCGGTTGCTCGAACAGATGCTGGGGTTTTATACATAGTGGCACCACTGTGACGCTTTCGGTTTGTTTTTCTGTCCTCTCCCCCCAATCAGTCTCGAATTTCGGATCGAATTGCAGCTGATGCAATATTGCAATATTGCTCGATCCGGGCCGGTCGTAACATTGCAATAATGCTCTGGGGTCCGGCGGTCCGGTCGGTCCTCGGAAGCAGTTACGGTCGGTTGGGTCGGGAGTTGTTGATAGGATCTTGTTTGTGGTGCCGGGGTTGTGCAATCGTTGCATACACTGCTAATTGAACCTAATCTTGAGCACCGGAACGATGACCACCGACTGTGCGCTGGTGGAACCGTTTGTTATTACACAGATCGCAGCCTCGGGACGGCGCAACATTGAAATGAACACATATTGAGGAAAGACATGACATATAATAATATCGAAAATGCATTTGCTCGTCGAATACAATCTGTCTGCAATCGAGATGTGCTCTTTGATCCTTTGAGCATTGTGGATGAATCGTTCACTTTTTTTACCCCCCCTACCAAGTCGGACCTCGTCAACGGTTTTCGGGACATCGTTTTGCTTCTTTCGCTCGTTGTCAGCACTCTACTCCGAAGCTTTCGCGCGCGTGTTTGGATATCTTCTTCGGTGACGGCGAAAGCTTACTTGGTGGTTCCTTGGACTTCATGGTCTTCTGCAACGCAGCATTTTACCGTGTCAAGAGTGAAATGAAACATCGAAAAAGCATCACTTCTTGTCTCAATCTGGCCCCGCTGGCCAGGGGCCATAGACACAGGTGTTCCTCGCCACCGGTGCGCTACTACCTCCCGGGTATAGGGCAGGCAGCTAGTCGCGCCAGCGTTTCCCGTTGGCCTGGACGCGTTTTGCGCTCATTAACCCAGTTTGCTGGTGGCATGCTGATCCATGGCGCGCTCAAGTGCCTGCAATCCATTACTTCGTGCGCAAATCGAAAGAGAATCAATTTTAAACAATTTGTAATTAGTTGCAAAGAAACGAAAAATTTAACTTGATTAACGACTTTTGTTGTGATTTCGCGCATACAATTTAAGTAGATAAAAACGCCACTTTTTATCCTTTTATTTTACTTCCTTTCACTATGAAGTTGTTTTTTTACGTAATAATAATTATTTTCCTACCGCATAAGCACACACATGCGCTTAGAATGGGGAGTGTAACATGCCCCGAATGCACGAGTAGTTAACATCAGTAGCCAAACATTCGCGTCGACCTGCACAGCATCGAATGCGGAACACACATTCGGAACCCAACAGAATTGCACCCGCAATGGTTGTAATGGTCACCCCGACCAACCATACCCGTATGATCGTGTGGTCGGCGTTTCCTGTCGGTGGGGTTTTCAATTTCACATTGGTACATGAAATTTTCCAAACGCGTGGTAGCGGCGCTCGCGCTGTGCACTCGGGGCACTGGCTCTCGGGCCGAAATGGTCGAGACAATTGGGCCACTAAAAAATTCAAACTACACACTCCGTGCCGAGGAGGAGGAACACTGCCGCGTGTGTGTTGTGTGGGGGCATTGTTGGCGAAAAAAAAATTTGTGGCGCAGGACACTTACCGAGTGGCACCGAGGAGAGGAGTTTGTTCGTGTGCGAAAGCAGTCCGTTGTCGGCGAAGGCGGCAGGGGCGACGTTCGTGTTCGCGCTGGTATCCGCGTCGTCGTACCCGTTCGGTTCCAGCAGGGACGTCTCGGAGGGATACTCGTACGTGGAGGTTAGCGAATCATCGAACTGAATTTTGAACTGCAATCGAGAGGGGTAAAGAAAGAAGATCAGTAATGCCATTTGATATGCATTAGAGAGAGGATCGAGAGGAGAATTTCGTGTAAGAAATAAGATTATTCCAACCCCCAGCTAGTAAGCTTCGGCGAGACTTGCGTAGTACATCGTGCCGGAAACAATTCCAAATTTTGAAAACAGAATCGATTCTGAACTTTGAACCGGAGCTGAATTCCACTTCGAAAACGAACAGTCGGTGATCATCTGAGATCATTATAACGATGTACTGAAGAACTTTACGTGCTTTTCCAATGAAGAGAGTTGAAGTTGCCAGTGGAAGTAAGGTGGCGAATTCCGAAATTGGAATCGATTCTAATTTCTGAAATGATCGATCGAAGTCGATTCGCTAGATGTTCGTAGATCAGAACAGAAACCTTACTTTTCAAGATTAACCGCTAAAGAACATCTGTGTTTTGACAGCTAAATTAGATATAGGACTTTCAGACGTGCATCGTCGCTTGGTTTAAGCCTAATCGGCGGATGTAAACATCTCTTCGTAAACAGAAAACTCAATCAATTTATTCGCCTTGATATGTTTTGCTTCAAGTATTGGATGCTGCACCAGCCACAGGTTAATCGAACGGAAGATGATGAGCGCGGAATCGATCTGAAGCGTATAATAAGGGTGATACAAAATTTTTAAATGAAGCGTACAATGTAGTGCTCTTGCTTACCGAATCACGACGTTATCCCCGAATGAATGTCTAGCGGTGTGGAGGGGTGGGTGGGTGTAGTAGGGCGCGCGGTGGTTTTGGGGGTTGCGCAAGTAAGTTGCGCGCGACAGTAACGCAAAACGGCCGTTAGCAGCAGGTAGAAACGAAATTACGAACGCACAAATGTTACACATTACACGACTGTACTGCTACACGCGTGGGGTGGTGTTGGTGGTTGGTATACGGGAGGTGTGGGACGGACCTACGGCTACAGGACATAGTTGGCCGGGGCGGAGGAAGTGTGTACGAGCGTGCGAGTGGTGTGTGCCAAACGGAACTCTAATGGAAAGGAGCGGGACGATTCGACAGGACAGAGTGGAGGGAACAGCGGACGGAAGAAAGAAAGAGAGAGAGAGAGAGAAGAAAAAGACTCTTGAAAATAGGGTTATTTACTATATTCTTAACATTGAAATAGAAAGAATCTACAAACTTTTTGAAAAAAATGAGCCTTTTAATCGACCCAACACTCCCGGCTGTAGGATTCTAAAGTTATTGTCAGAGGAAGAATGTTTGATCGTCGCTTACGAACGTGAACGATTCTTTTGTATTGCAATCATTGGGCCGCGCATTGCACTGTGGCATCTGGCATGGCTGGAAGATCAGAAGAACACGATTACGAGATGGGAGGTTACGCTTGGGTCATCGATGCAACAAAGTTTGAACTCCAGCGATTATTTACGTTAACCCTAACGATCAATCCTCTTTAGTTGCGATTTATTTACGGATCACCATCAACTACATGACTCGTACAAATCCCACCATTGGCCCACTGTTTACTTTAGGCTGGGAGTCTCATTCTATTTTAGGTGCATGTTTGTGTGTTGGAAGCCGGCCGGTAACGCACCAAACAGAAAGGGAGGCTTTGCACGGCTGTGGTGCTCCTTAAATGACACACCGGAGGAGATAATAGAAAACGGAGACTCGGGAAGCGCCAAACGCCAAATCGGGGAGGAGCATTGACTTTGCGTTGGTTTTTGCCTGCCATGTGTTGTGTTGTGTGTGTGTTTATTTTCAAAATGAAGCAATTTTCGTGTCCGTCACGCAAATTGAGTCGACGGGCAGAGACGGACGGACGGTCCATTCGAATGATTTGCATGACCGCACAAATCCGTCACTTTTCCTGCCTAGGCATAATGCATAATAAGGGGGGAAGAAGCAGAAGCGAAGCGGGCAGTAGTAGTCTGTGTTGGTAAAATGGCGAGTAACAATCGCCAATGATTCGTACACCTAGCTATTTCCTGCCATTTTCTCGCCCCGGAGAGACATTATGCGAGCGGACACAAGAAACAACGCCGAAACAGGTGACAAATGGTGTGGAGGAACCGGTATTTTATAACATTACGACCGACTTCTTGTGCACGTGCTCTCCTTTGCCGGTGGGCGCGCGCGCCAACGAATATAATTCAACCACGAAGCGGAGGGACAAGAACCGAGACGAACGGTCCAATGATCCAATTTGTGTAGTATCGATGATGTCATTCGTTGGAACGCGACCTGCTTTTTTATGTCATCAGCATAACGATATACATTGTGCGATAAGTAAACACGTTCCGACCGTATGGTATTGATTTAGCGTCAGCTTGTGTGTTTCTTTGCTGCAGTTCAATAATTAGGCAGTGAGTAATGGAATAGAGGTCAATATCATACTCTGTAATTAACTACCGGGTTCCATCGGTAGGCTTCATGCTTTCAAACACCTAATAGCCGTAGAAGGACCTGTTATAATCTCACATCTTAATTAAAGACCTTGAGAAGCACCAGCGTAGCGCGCTTGATTCACTCCAAACAAAAATGAAGGCGAATCCGAAGGCGTTCGAAGCAATCGAATTAAGGATTATTGCCACTTAATACGCTCCCACTCAACAGGACGGCCGTTTGTCAAAAGTTTGGACCACAAGTAACTCAAAACTATCCAAAAACCAACAAACCACTGGACACAAACCGAGCGAAGTTTTGAGTAGGTGGTGTTCCTCCCGTATTGGATGGTGGGCCGCAAATAAATTCGTCTGTAGAGAGGGGCTAACTGCCAGCAGAGTGACATCTATCTATAAGGCGTAAGAGTGTACTGTTCAGAAGATCAGTGGTTCTGATGGTTCATTAGCCGTAAGTTGGACGCCCTGATCGTTGTGGATGTGGTCTTGACCTTAGTCAATTCAACCTGCCGCTCGGTTTGGTGATCTGATGTCATTGGTTATGGTTCCTGCTTCTCCAGATGTGTACTATGGATGCTTTCGATGAATACAACCGAAGAAGAAAGTGGGCGGCTGTGTCTGGTTGTGACTTCGTTCAGTCGAAGATACTCGGTATCAAGCCATTTGAAGAGTATAAACCATGAAAGTGATTTAAACACATATCTCCAACGTAGAAAAGATCATTAAGATCGTAGTTAGATATGCGACATTCCACAAAGTTCACGTTTGCCTCAAAGACTTGCAGATGCAGACGCTTTTGGGTGGTAGTAAAATTCGGGGAATGTCAACCTGACCCGCCCAAATACGCTCTTTTCAAGAAGAAGAAAAAAGTTTTGATGGGAGGTGTTACAAAAACAACAAGAAAACATCTTCCAACGCCCATTTTCTTTTTAATAAGAAAATCTGCGTTGACGCTTTAATGAAAACAGCTTCGTTCATTTCTTACACGTCAGACGAAGCATTATAAAGACATTCCCATTACTGAGAAGTTCTCACATGTTACGGAATGCCAGAAGAGGTGAAAACACTCCCACCAACACCTCCACCACCACAACCATCATCTGAAAGGAACGAAACCCCGAAACGAAACCTACCCTGATTCTCACGGAAAGGCACGAATACATGTGGCGTGGGGGGGGGGATGATGTACAACGGGTAAAAAGGTGTGACCTCTCGTTCTTGACCGACGTTCTTTTGCTCTTCGAGCGAAGATTTTATCCAGCTGCGCTACGTGACGATGAGAGCACACCCCCCAGTCGACAGTAGAGGGCTCGGCTCTTGAAGAAATAAATGTTCCCTCTTGTGACACTTGACCTTGCCTTTAGGGGTGTGTGAGTGTGTTCGCTTGTTGAAAATCTCCAGAGAAAGATCATCAAACACGACTGAACTTCGTGTGAAAAATGCTATGCAAAAATATTCCACCCTTTTTCAGTCCGAAACGAACCGATCGCTCTCACCATTGGAGCTCGTCTCTTCTTTGATGAACCGTTGCTGCTAGCCGCAAATCATGCAAAACTCTAAAGGTTGATGACGCGCGAAGACGAGTTACTTAAAAAAAGTTTCAATTTTAGTAGTTTTCCTTTGCTACCCAGTCGTCGGTACCAAAAAGTTGCAACAGCGGGCGGGGTCAAAAATTTGGATTGGATCATTCCCGGACCGGGAGAAGCCAGAATGTCATTATCGTCCATAGTCGGAACATTGCACCGTCACCGCCGTCGTCATTATCCCATCTTATTCGCTACCACAACTTTAAACGAAATGGGTGAAGAGCAAGTGCACAATGTTCGTACTAGGACCAGCTAGGAGAACGCCTGGTTGAGAAAATTGCACACTGCCACACAGCAATGCATCATTTGCATAATGTTGTTCAAAAAACCGGCATGACTTGGACTGCATTTTACAGCATGCACATCCTTCCTTTGGCCGCGTGTATCCGTCAAACTGTGTAACATTTGTTTGGGGGTTTATTATTACCATTTGCCGTGCCGTGCCCGTCTCGCTACTCTCGGCTCGGAGGATCAAGCAGCTCAGAAGACGCTGCTCCTCCTACTCGCGAACATCGCGCTGGTCGGTCGGTCGTCGTCCTGGACGCGAGGCTGACGACGACAATGCATCATTTTGAGCAGCGCCGCACATTGTAAAGTCATAAAACTTTGCTCCATGATTAATGTGCACTGTGCACACAGTTCCCAGAAGGTACTCGGCACCGGTGCTATTATATGACGTTTTTATCCCCTTTTGCATCGTGTTCATAGCGTACACAAGAACCACCGTGACAATCGTGACGAAACACACAGAGCAGAAGACGACAGTTCTCTCGCCGTTCGTGCTCCGATGCTAAACGCCCATTAAATGATAGCGCTTCGATATGTTACACGCTTTTGCTTTCATATGCTTTGATTGCGGAACGTTCTAAATGTGAATGTCCCCCCTGTACAACACACGTCTGCTGTTCGTAAGCACCGTTTGTTCTAGAACCGATGACACCACATCGAACCGGGCATACCGAGAAGACCAATTGAATGCTAGTAGTTTAAATTACAAATTATATACGACGTCGAAATATGTGCCTTGCCTTGCGTTCCAGATGTTGACCCAGTTAATCGGCCATGATGACGCCATCAATAGCGAGTTCATCCGAGAAAGTTGAAGTGGAATGAACGCACATGCACAAGCCAAGTAATAAGGACACGGAAATGGTATAAGTTTTTGGTGTCTTTTGCGTTCGGCTGTCAACATTCGCACTCAACAACCACAAATGACACATCCTAACAAAATTATGCGATGCAAACAACTCTCGATCGGGTGCCCCCCTTCCGGCAGTCCCTGCGTGACCAACATTTGCCCAATTTTCGCTCGCACCGACGCCTGAACTGATGAACTGGTAAGAGGAGCCTTTTAATCAAATTAAAGCACAATTAATTTATGCAATCCCGGGTGCCCGCGCGCGCACTCGCGTACCGTGATGTGTAGGTAGTGTTAAAATTAATTAGCCTCCACCGTGGCGCGGATGTTTGTGGATGTTTTGAATGCAATTTTTTGGTACGCCTTCTCGCGCTTGCATCACACGCCGATGTGGCTCCACGCACAGTAGTAGCGTAGTGCTGGTAATCAAATACTTCCCGGGAAAGGAGACGTCATGTAAGCGCGCTTGTTTGCCTGGGTGTGTGTGTGTGTGGAGGCACACACGTGCTTCCGCAATTCGATTTTTTGTTTTGGGTGAATGCAGTTGCACATTGCATTACTGGTAACACGATTTTCGTTGTTTTGATTAACGCATTACACGTGTAGTGAAAGAATCGCAATACGGCCACGGGCCGTTTTAGTTGAATAAATACATAAATTAGATAAGCGATATAGCCAGGCGATGGGATTGATCGAGCACGGTATGATGTAGGTCACAAAAATACACGCAAAGTAAAATAGTATAAAGCTATAGTTGGTTGCAATTTTTCACACGTCAGTTTATTTGTGATTCACTTGAAACACACACCATGTGAAATATGAGTTTGATAAAAATGCATGGGCGGCCACAGGGGGGGCTGAAGCGGCCGGGTGATAAATGCGTTCCAGCGAACGGTGCACAAAAACCAGGCGGTCGAATAAACGTGTGTCAAACGAAGCTGTCCGCCTCGGAATCACATCACAAGGCTCATGTTTAATATTTCCAGTTTTTTTTCGGACTTCTCCATCTTACCGACACATGCTGGTGGATGGATGCCACACAGCTGAGCGGCCCACTTCCTCAATGTGTGCCTTTTCCTCTCTTGTGCCGCGCTCTCTTGTTCGGTCGCTCGGTTTTAATTCCGTTTTTTTGTGTTGCTGCTCGCGCGCGATTTTTCTTTTGTTAGCAGACGCCGGACCACACGTTTGTGCGATTTATCACACCCTGCACCGGGGGGAGGGGGGAGGGGGAGAGGGCGCTCACATCCTTCCTTTGGCCGCGTGTATCCGTCAAACTGTGTAACATTTGTTTGGGGGTTTATTATTACCATTTGCCGTGCCCGTCTCGCTACTCTCGGCTCGGAGGATCAAGCAGCTCAGAAGACGCTGCTCCTCCTACTCGCGAACATCGCGCTGGTCGGTCGGTCGTCGTCCTGGACGCGAGGCTGACGACGACAATGCATCATTTTGAGCAGCGCCGCACATTGTAAAGTCATAAAACTTTGCTCCATGATTAATGTGCACTGTGCACACAGTTCCCAGAAGGCACTCGGCACCGGTGCTAGTAGATGACGTTTTTATCCCCTTTTGCATCGTGTCCATAGCGTACACAAGAACCACCGTGACAATCGTGACGAAACACACAGAGCAGAAGACGACAGTTCTCTCGCCGTTCATGCTCCGATGCTAAACGCTCATTAAATGATAGCGCTGCGATATGTTACACGCTTTTGCTTTCATATGCTTTGATTGCGAAACGTTCTGAATGTGAATGTCCCCCCACGGCACAACACACATCTACTGTTAGCACCGTTTGTTCTAGAACCGATGACACCACATCAAACCGGGCATACCGAGAAGACCAATTGAATGCTAATAGTTTAAATTACAAATTATATACGACGTCGAAATATGTGCCTTGCCTTGCGTTCCAGATGTTGACCCAGTTAATCGGCCATGATGACGCCATCAATAGCGAGTTCATCCGAGAAAGTTGAAGTGGAATGAACGCACATGCACAAGCCAAGTAATAAGGACACGGAAATGGTATAAGTTTTTGGTGTCTTTTGCGTTCGGCTGTCAACATTCGCACTCAACAACCACAAATGACACATCCTAACTAAATTATGCAACCGGACCACACGTTTGTGCGATTTATCACACCCTGCACCGGGGGGAGGGGGGAGGGGGAGAGGGCGCTCACTGCAGTTAACCGTTGTTTCGGACGCTGATAGAGTGCTCTTACCGCCTCCTAAAAACCTCCAGTGGTGCCTCCTCGCGGACGGAGAGTTATGTCCGGATTTTATTGTTTTACTTGCAAGTACATGGCACACACGTTTATGACGTACTGCGAATTTAATAATCGCAACATTTGTCGAATGCAAAAAAGTGACAAATGGCTTCAGATGGTGAGGTATAGTGTGAGTAGTGGCACAGTGGTGTGATTTTTAATGATCACGTTTGTTTAAATAGGGACATGGACAAACAAAATCTTCCATTCCATTCAAATTGGTAAAAAAAATGATTGAGTTATTGGCATATTCAATATCAAAATACACTACACGCACTACGTGATAATAACAAAAGAAGCAAAGCCATATGCTGAATATGTAAAATGAGTTCCTCTGCCGCAAAATGTCACTCATAAGAAGTGGTAACTCAGCATAGTTTACTTTTTGGGTGAATCCGGAATCTCGTACGCTCCCGGAACGTACGAGCCACCGGGATCATTTCCAATCAATAAAACCATTTTAGAAACATAACACCCCACAGATGAACATACAATAGAGCAATTCTCCTTATTTGCCAACGAAAACAATCACCTGAACATTAATTATAAAAACAAGAGAATAGGGTTCTCTAGTATTGTCACATAAAGACGTCTTTAGAAGATCAGTACATACATTTCAAGAGATTTTAAGAAAAGAAAATCTTATTAAGCAGCTGCGCTAGTTCACTTTATTGCCAAAATAAAAACAAGTTGTACAGTGGTCTTATTAATATGATCGTCACTGTATATTCGCACCGTACGTCCCTGGATCGCACGAGTTTGCTAATTTAGCTGTTTGTCATTAACGT
Organism: Anopheles cracens; assembly: GCA_002091845.1. Lineage (NCBI taxonomy): Eukaryota > Metazoa > Arthropoda > Insecta > Diptera > Culicidae > Anopheles > Anopheles cracens. The sequence continues at coordinate 909,298 of KZ069349.1, forward strand.
TTTTCTTGATTAAATTATTTTCTAATCATCTTAACAACGCCTAATCCTTTACCTCATCACAAGAAGCCTTTCTAGTGAAGCCGACTTCACATCCAGACCGAAATTGATTACTATCCCGAGGCACCCATACCATCACCATGTTGGGCCCAAAAAAGGGGTGACAAACTGTGGGATTAGGTGATGTGATTTATTGTAATACGACGATCGATGATCACACGTCCCTAATGGGCGCGGGCAGCCACCAGAGTTGACCGCACCATCCTGAAAAGCCCACTCACGACCGACCATCTGTTCAAATTTATACTGCGCTGCGCAAATGAATGCAGAGACGATAGCAAACTTGCTGCCCTGGGGGCAGACAGGCAGGCAGGCAGCATCGAACAAGATGCTCACAAACATGACGAGCAGCCAAGCGGCCACAACACCAACGGAGAGTGGGGGTAAGCAAAATGCACGGGCAAGATAATGTACAGTTAGGTTCGCTGTCGAAACAAGAACAGTTGCGCGCCCTCCGGGTCGCCAAACCGCGAAATGTAGTGTTGTTCTCTCCTTTCTCTCGTTTCTTGTTTTCAGCTTCTGCCTCAGTACGGGGGCTCTGAATCAGAGTCGGAGTCTCATCGTGCGCGAGCGCGCGCACACTCAGACACACACATAAACGAACTGCGCAACTGGTTCTGCACCAGACCCAACACCCGGGAGAGATTGATTGACTTCTTCCGTCCGCGTTTCA
>KZ069350.1:0-12399 GCA_002091845.1 Anopheles cracens
GTGTGATCCATTTCGTTCTCCGGCTTAATTTAATCAGCTTTACGTGCACGTCCCAGCCCGACTCCGGTGGCGGTAGTGCACCCACAACCAGCAGAACCCTGTTCTTGATGGCAACCACTTGTTAATTGCGCAATTATGTTGCTCGACCACTTTTTTGCATTATGTCTAAGTTAGTTTTGGGTTGGTGTGTCTGCAGAGTGCGAAACTTTGCAGGGAACGCACCAACGTTAGGAGTATTCGTCGTCGCGAAGGAATGCTCTCGAAAATGTGCTTCAAGGATGCGAGAAAGGCTGTACAAAACTCTAAAACATTCAACATTTTCCGTTTCTCCTGGACGCTTCAATTATCTAGCCGTGGTTTTGCCATCGCTTGGTAGGCGTTTCCATGGGGGATGCGAATTCTTAAAAAAAACGGCGTTTTCTCCGAAATCGCTGCTCTACTTGGCACGTTCGGTACGAATTCTTTTCCTCGTGGCAACACGTTCCAGCTAGGGCCGCAGAATGTGTCGTCGTTCTGTGCGTTTCTCGCTTCCGGAACTTGCCGGGCTTCGCACATCGTTGAACCAATTTCCGGCGAGGGTTCGGGTTCGGTAGCTTCCTGGCCGCCTGCTTCCTCGGTTGCTGTCACCGGATCGTGACAGTCCGCTCCAATAATGCGTTGAAAATTTGTCATTTTGCAAACACATCACTGTCACGGTTGAATAACGGCAAGTGGAGTGTGTCTTTCGAGTGATGTGTGCGAGCTGTTGTTGTGTTGGATAAAGCACGCGCACCTTAATCGGTGTGTTGTGGTAGAAAACGGAAGAAAAACGCTCCCGCCGTCATAATCGTCCTGCGCAACCGAGTGATAGCGTCATATTTCTTGACGGGGGCCCAGCCGTAGGCCGGTTCGATAGCTAGATTTGTTATCAACCACCGCAATCATTACGGCAGTGGTCTGCCGCCGAAGTTGTCTTCCTCCAGCATGTCCGGCGATGTCGCCATGCTGGAGCCAGAGCAAGTTCTTGCTCCAGGGCCCAAGTCGAGGCGGAGTGTCATTAATGTAGCAACTGCCAGTGTGTACGGAGGGCTTATCTTTATGTGAGTTTCGGTTTTGGTTTCGTTCCATCGGGAGCCCCCAGAGACTCCGTGTATGTGTTTGATGTTTGACGTGCCCGCTGTGGAACTTCATGTGGGTATTATCTTGCTTGTGCAATCTGCTCATTGCTCATCGACCGGAATGCTTCGTTGCGAAAATTGTGGCAAGCTGTCGTCGGTGCGCAACTTTTTCCTCCCGCCTGCGCTCGCACCGCTTGCCGTTTCTTTAGTTCTCACCAGAGCAAACATGTCACACGCCTAAGTAGTGTGATCCATTTCGTTCTCCGGCTTAATTTAATCAGCTTTACGTGCACGTCCCAGCCCGACTCCGGTGGCGGTAGTGCACCCACAACCAGCAGAACCCTGTTCTTGATGGCAACCACTTGTTAATTGCGCAATTATGTTGCTCGACCACTTTTTTGCATTATGTCTAAGTTAGTTTTGGGTTGGTGTGTCTGCAGAGTGCGAAACTTTGCAGGGAACGCACCAACGTTAGGAGTATTCGTCGTCGCGAAGGAATGCTCTCGAAAATGTGCTTCAAGGATGCGAGAAAGGCTGTACAAAACTCTAAAACATTCAACATTTTCCGTTTCTCCTGGACGCTTCAATTATCTAGCCGTGGTTTTGCCATCGCTTGGTAGGCGTTTCCATGGGGGATGCGAATTCTTGTTTTCTTGCTCCCCCACGACACGCACATCGATCGATCTCTTTTAACTTGTTTTCTATCGTTCGCTGTTCCGGGCGCACATCTTTGTTATCGAATTGTTTCCGCTTGAATGGAGAATCGTTTGAATTTGTTATGAATTCCCGCAATGTTGGCTGGAGTTTAATATTTCTTGAAGCGACGCATCGAATGGATAACAGTTGGCTGCGTCATACAGTGGAGCAAGATGTAGTTAATGTCAAATAAATTACGTTAGGATTGATTTGGTATTTAATGAAATAAAGATGATTTTCATGCAACAAATCGAAAATAAAAAGAGGTTAGAAAAAAAAAAACTTCACCTCAAATTGCATTTTAATGCTTTCTCGTGCCATGCTTGCCTCATGCGTGCTTACTCTGCACGCGCTTACGGATGCCGTCGTTTGCGTATTGCCGTCATTAGCCTCACCCACACCTCCACAGTGTCACTGCTCACCGCAACATCACCCATCCATCTTCAGCTCGCTGAATGCCCGTCATTATTTTGCAATCAATAATCAATGCCTCAGAATCGAGAAGAGAATCCGATGCTCTGCAGTGTAGGATTCGGTAAAGAAAAGAGAAAACAACACACTAGAACCGACAGTACAGAAACAGATGAACACAGACCGCTTCACCACCAGCAGGAAATGTTTTATTATCATTTTATTACTCCCCACTTTCTTCGGTACGTTTCCCATCACTTCTATGCAAAAGACGCATCAGTTATGCAGTTTGTTCTTCGCTCGGTGTCGTTTTCCAAACGTTTCCCACCACTATTACTTCGTATTCGAACTCTTATCTACGCTCTTTTCTAACACTTTCCTATTACCGTTCGGTTTTTCGTTTGTTCGTGTCATTATTCTTTCCGCATTTTCTTTTGGCCCCCTCGGTTCCTTCCCGTTCATTCGTTCCCCGTTTCCGGTTTCGTTTTGTTTTTCTTCTTGTGTTTTGATTTTTCGGTTTTACTACGTATTGTTTTCGGCCTCTGCATGTGATTTAGTACTAATTTCAGAGATCGCGACAAAACCGGCAAATCAGCGAACGCCAGAATGCCATCCGCACCAGCACACACTGCCGAGGAAGCGCGCCTGCTTGGGTAAGATTGATGCGTTTTGTTTTATTTGTTTATTTTTGGTTAAAGCGGCGGTTTTGTTTTGCTCCAAAAGTTAACTACTAATAACGCAACGCGCGTGTTTTGGCCTGATTGGGCCAGGAATGAAGGTGCTGTCGGAGCTGTTTGGTTTGTGTTTGAGTTTTGGTTTTTGAGTTGGTTTGTTTCGAAAAGAATGTTTTGATTTTCCTTTTTTATATACAATTTTCCCCTTACTTACTGAAACACTACATTGAAACACAAATGATGTACAAACCTACAGCTATCCATTACTACTCAATACACAACGAATGGCTCTTATCATGCTCTCTCTCTCAAGCTCGTAATGCGCGTAGTGCTCTCATTTCGTGTCGTACTTATATAAGTATTTAAAATTAAACACAATATAATGTACCCATATATCACAAACTATATAATCCCTGCAAAGCGTAATCATGCTCCAACATGTATCAAACCGTACTATTTGCACAGCTAGCAGCTGAATCGTATCCAAATGTACAGCAACGTAGTGGGGCTTAACGTGAACTTTGTTTTTAGATACCTTTGTTTTTTGTTGCCAAAATTTAAATTTAAAATATAAATTAATTAGTTACTCAACTGGCCAGGGTGGTGCTGCAAGCTGCAACATTGTTTGGCCTGTTTTGAATGTGAAAAAGTCCCCTTTGAAGCGAATATTCATGGCAAAATGTTCAAAACGAACCGAAACAAGAAACATTCAATGTGTTAACCTTGCTCCCTCCGTTTTGGACCGAAAATTAACCTTTCCAAAAGGTTAAATGAGACATCGAAAGCTGCAAAAAAAAAATGCGTGCTTACTCTGCACGCGCTTACGGATGCCGTCGTTTGCGTATTGCCGTCATTAGCCTCACCCACACCTCCACAGTGTCACTGCTCACCGCAACATCACCCATCCATCTTCAGCTCGCTGAATGCCCGTCATTATTTTGCAATCAATAATCAATGCCTCAGAATCGAGAAGAGAATCCGATGCTCTGCAGTGTAGGATTCGGTAAAGAAAAGAGAAAACAACACACTAGAACCGACAGTACAGAAACAGATGAACACAGACCGCTTCACCACCAGCAGGAAATGTTTTATTATCATTTTATTACTCCCCACTTTCTTCGGTACGTTTCCCATCACTTCTAATTAACCTTGCTCCCTCCGTTTTGGACCGAAAATTAACCTTTCCAAAAGGTTAAATGAGACATCGAAAGCTGCAAAAAAAAAACATTTCCACAGAATAGTTTCCCCATCTCGAGATTTACGCAATCGAAACCGAAAGAAAATTGAAACCACGAGCAACCACGTGCGCCCCTTTTCACCGAGTTGCGATCCTCGCAGGGCAATTAAAAATTTTCCACCACCGTCACCAAGTTTTCCCATTATTGCATTTGCTTCGTCCCATCATCGACTCCATTAGACTCCGACTCCCGCTCTCCCGCGTACGGGAAGGAAAACGATACGGCTACTAGTGAGTGTATCTTTCTGTGAGTGTGTGTGTGTGTGTCTGGAAAATGTGTCGATAATGGACCCAGCTCCCAGGACACGTTTTGTGCCTTTTCCGGCTGGAAAAGGGCGGCACACGCACACATACAGAGTTGGCCCAGAGCGCACGGGAAGGCTGCTTCAATTATGCAACAATTTTCATAACAGAGCGCCTGCAACCAGTCCCGCTCCGTGCGGGAAAAGCCGGATCGATGTCGGGCGCAATGAACAAAAGGCTCCCCGCTGTGACGGCGGCTCCCGGAAGGTGCATCCAACGCAAAGCCCGCTTGCGTTTCCCCAGCGGCAAAGTGCATTAACTGGGCCGAGAGCACGTTGGGCTACACGCTGGGACCGGAGAATATCGACGGAACCGTGTTTCTTTTTCCATGCCGAAGATGGTTTATAATTCATATAAAAGCTACCACCACCACCACCACCAGTGTGTTCGGGTTTGCTCGCTAGGCCTAGTTCAAAGATCGTTCCATTAAGAAAGCCACGGTGCATTGTGGTATTTTGTAGTAACTGCTCCATGGGGTGCGTTTTCTCGGTGTATGTAATACCCCAGTGCAGCAGGATTAAAATGGCGCTTTCGCATTGTTGTCTGCTACAATAGTGGATGGGATGCTTGTTCTTGTATTCGAACTTCATGGAGTCGCCGTTAGGGACGTGGCACACAGGCAGGATATTCGCCGATGTCTGCACCACGGCAACGCGGCTCAAACTTCTTGTCTATGGTGGATCAACGAACAAAAACCACGACCACGAGTCCCAGTCTAAGATCTGTGAACTGAGTGGCACAAAAACAATATGCCAGCGAAATTTATGACTTTTAATAAGATCTCCCAACGATATATGATTTCGGTAGTCTTTTTTCGTTGACTTGGGCCAGCCCCTTGGGAATTGCTAAGCTTTGCAAATCCCATGGTGGCGCGGTGATTTAGCAAAAACAAATAAAGAACGGTGGACAACACAACGATAGGAAAAGGCATCCAGTTGGAAACGATTCGGCACGACGTGCGACCGTGTTTACATCCGCAAGCTTGCAGTTTTTTTGTTGTCTCCACTGGCACCTCCTGCACGTATCGCGTTCGATGCCGATATCGGTGCCTTGTTTTGTCGAAGTTTCCGGCAAACATAACCGGCATGAATTAATTCCGGTGACAAAACGCTCAAAACACGTTAATTTCTTTGTTTTAAATCCGATCCGATGGCCCAGATGTCCCACCAGGGGTGGCAGCTATGTTAAAGCGCTCGGTGGTACGGGACGGAATACTGAGAAGTGGCACATGATTCGCAAATTAGCGCCCCACCGCAAGTGCAAGCATATTGCGCAGTATAACGTAGACGCTACTTCTGGTGGGAGTTGTTGCTCTCCGGAAAGTGTACTCAGCGAACGCCAACGGCAGTGTACTTTATCCATCGGTAATAGGCACGGTAAAGTCGCACCCGGAGGGAGGAGCGTGTGAGAAAATCGTTCCGAAGGCCGCGCGCGCGCTATGATAAGCAATTTCCATTTGTGCTTTGGTTTCGTTTCTTTTTTTTTCGACGAAAAAGGGCCACCAAGGTCTTGCTCGCGCGACGCTCGGGATGGAGGCATGTTTACGCACGAAACCGTGCGCACGAAAATGCGTCTTCACTTCACCGGGAGACGCTGGGGAGTCACCGTGTTGCCGGCATTAGCTGGCGATTCCAACGACGCGGATCTTGCGCGGGTAAACAAGCTTTTAGGATTATTACAAAGCGATGGATGCGAGACGTGGGCGGTCGTGGAGACCGGCGTAACCGGATGAATCATCAATTCTGGCTCGATCCTGTCGGCCGGTGGGCCCGAGATCCCGAGGTCGGATAAGTTTGATGGCGTTCATTAGCCTTTATTCCGGTATCCTTTCGGAGATACGGTGGAACTTGGGTACTTGCTATCGATTGCCGCGATGGCACACGGGAGAGTACTCACTGGTGCGACGATGTTGCGTCAGTCTTTGCAACAGTTGATTAAACGCGTAGATTGGATGCGTCTCCATTGAATCGAGATGGTTCTAGTACCTCTCTTCGGACTAGAACCTGCAAGATTTCTGCTACAAAATCGTTTTATGTCTTTAAGGATACTTTCTGCAGCAACTTTAACGTAAACGTTCAATCCAGTGTTGATAACAAATGATTCCTCAACGCCATATCTGCACGTCTATTACGCAATGAAGACTTTTCTGCATCCACGAGGCATGTCGAGGCAGGACGATTTAATTGATCGCGCGAACGCCTGCTGTCGACGACAGCGCATCCGGACGTCCAAAACGAATTGGAACAAGTTTAATCAGTGACATCAGTCGTGCGGGCTAAAATTGGCACAAAATCGAAGAACGACATACGCGAGATGTGTTTGCGTTCCAAGGGAGAATCCATTCTGTCGTTCTTTCGTGCCCTGCACGCTAGATAGGGGACAGCTTCCCGCTTCGGAAAACTCGTAAAGCGCTCCGTCAACGGTTTACCTTCACGCGGCCTGGATCTGCCCGTAATGGTGCTTTTATGGGAAGGAAACGAATTAATTAATCCATCAAATCCAGACCAATTCTTTCGAACGTTTAGTTTTCGCATGCGACATCGTGATGGATGGATGGCGAATCTCGAAATAAACTTCGCTCCAGTTGCTCGTGTGGTTGCGTCGCTCGGACGCTCGGGAAAATATTTTAACCTACTTTTAAAGACACGACACCGACGCTTCAACTAAGCACGCTGTGATGATAAGTTCCTTAACTTCATCCGGTCTGTTCGGCAAACGAATTTGACTACTCTCTTTGATGTACGATCTCTTCGGGGAAAATCAAACCCGGTGGGAGTGAGTTTTTTTCCATCGCGCGCTAACACACGTCCTTTCTGCCCATTGTCGTGTCCCGTGCGAGGATTCCGTTCCGTTCCGGGCTCGGAAAAAAGGTCCGAAAGCTCCCGGGCCCCTTATCACATCACAACGGAAAAAGGTTCAATGATAAATTGTTCCATTGAAAACGTTCTCCATGGGACGACTTGTCGAGCAACAATGACAGACTGCCAAAAGTTGCTCTAATCTGTGTTGCCCGCTGTTGAGGCTTCCGAGTAGGCGGATTGGAAAGAAAAAACGCTGACTTTTGGAGCAGATGGAGAATGGCTTCAAACCATTTAAGAAGGATATGCTGCAGCATCGCTCAAAAGCAGGAAATCGGACTTCAGGCTTCATTTTTCCCATTTATTTAGCTCACTCTTTCGGGAGTGGATAAAACGATGGAACAGCCGGGTCTGCACAGTCGGTGATAGCGCTACCGAAAGTTTTCACCGCCGAGATATGTTGCACAAGTTTGTGTGTGTTTCTGCGAGAATGAAAGCCTGCTACGGTGGAAATTTGTTTTCCCATGCTGGCTGCCATAGTTACGCGCGCTGGTTGGTAAAGTGGTGGTGGGCACGTCGCGCCAGCTTGTCGACGGTGTGTTCGATTTTTCTCCACCTGAGCCTGAGCCTGAGCACGCGATTCGGCCTACAAGGAGCGGTGAAAAAAAGGCATCGCTTAGTATGAAAAACGATCGTTTTCCTGCTCGAAAAACTGTGCGCGCTCTCTCTCTGAAGGATACTTTTGTTTCAACAACGGTGAATGCAACGGACTCAACCGAGAAAAAAGCCAAGCAAATCAAACAGAAATTGGGCTCATGTGCTATTTCACTTCTCGGTGGCGTTTTTTGTTTCCTCGCTCCTCGATCATCACGCAAGGATACGAAGGACGTCCGTCCGTCGTTTCGTGAGCGGTACCGAATGATTTCCACCAACTTTGCCGGCAAGTCATGTCACCAGCCGGTGGAGCCTGAGGTTGGTGAGTTACGTAAAATTCGCATTCGGTACGCGAATATCGCCGATGCGCACGATTCAATCGAAACCGGGAAATCAAATTGGAAAATTAAATTACAACCAGCGACGGCGGTGGAGAGGAACTGCGAACACATTCTGAACACAGTTCTGAAGTTCTGCGTCGTCCAAGAAATTTGGAGCGACACCAAGAAAAAAAAGAACTTGCAAAACAGGAAAATTAAACGTCTGTCACGAGATCCGTGCACGCGTTATCTGCGTCTGGGGACAAAGTTTCGTACGCATTCGTTCTGATGCGTAAAGTTTTGTGGTACCACCGGACCGGTTGCGGAATGAGTCGTAAAAGTTACAGAGCGTAGATTGATCGTGGAGATACTGAGGTACAAGAATACCTTCCCACAATGACAGACAATATGTATTCGTGGTTTCAAATGCGTTGTGATTAAGTAGCTAAACTTAAGTGATTTGATATATGGATATTTTGTTCCAGATAAACATTCTTCAACGCGCTGAAGAGATGTGTTCCTAGATGAGATCATTTAGAAAACAAAAATGCATTTTTGTGTGGAATTTCGTCATAGATTGGTTGTATTACAGCAAGTTATCAGATTATAGCAAACTTATTAGTGCATTATGAGATGTGTTTATTGTAGAAAAGATGTACTTTCTTCATCATTCTGTTTATGAAATTTGACAGTTTCAATCCAAATATTTTCATCGTAAATGATAGCTTTAGAATAGTGTTGATGTTATGAACCATCTCCTAGAACATCAAATCTCAGGTCTTGAAAAATGTGCTACACAATCTCGCGTCTTAATGCGTATATAGGACTTCTGTGACATTTAACTGTCCACTCTGTCGCGTCCGTCGCAAAGACGCTCCGGCCGTAATCAGTGATTGGAAGCCAACAGGCCCCATGACGAGATACGACCTCGTGCGCGTGTATAATATTGCACTAGAGAGGAGAGAATGATGCTTTGCAGGACACCTTGCATTAGTTACGACCGTCATGTCTGCATCATAATGGGGTTTCGAAATTACTTCGTTCCCGTTGCGTGCGCGCTGGACGAACAGAAGGGAGTAGAGAATAATGTGTGCCGGGGAAGGAGCGATGGCAATTTCTCGAAAACGCTCAACGCGACCAGGACATATGTTAATGTGTCGTGGATCATTACTTTAATGACTTATGTAATCTGATTTCTCCAGGTTGCCGTCATACCCGGCAACACCGATAGCATTGGTTTCATTTTAAATTAATATGATCGCTGTATATGTTCAATATTTGTACCACCTGTCCGTTGCTAGTCGAAAACCAGAGAACGGGAAACGGAAGCACTAACAAGCCGACCGAACGTTACAATAAACAAGCCAGAACCAAGGTAGCGAGATTAGCCTAAGCCTATATACAACTAAACCGACAACAGAGCAGAACATCGTGTAATAGAACAATCTAGTGAAGCTTTCAATTGGCAGAGTTACAAGACTTACAAGCTTACTGCATTTCAGTACGCTTTGCTAGCAGGGCGTAGTGGCAAAGGATCATTTGCCTTCCATAGACGTCGAACTTGTTTCATGGTGCTTCCCATCAGGACAGGGCACCTGTGTGTTTAACTCGCCGGAAGATAATAGATAAACGATTACGTTCCCTTTTTGGTTTATCCTTGGTCGGGTTGGAACAGGTACGGGAGCTCAGCGTAGGAGCCGTAGGAACTGAGAGTTGTACGCTTCGAAAAGGGCACGAACGTTGGGACGGAGCCGTGTTAAGCTGTGTTACTAATGAATTGATATATTATAGAATTTATAAATTGAAAATTGCAATAAAACCGATAAGGACGAGTTTGTTTGAGCTTTTGAAAAAAAAATTACACCAAAAACCAGACAAGCTTCAGAGTTGGAAACATGAAATCACTGCGCCTACCGCTTTTCATTTAGATTTACGTTCGTACGTTTTTCGTTTTCCTACTAGACACGTTCCCAAAGTGGAGAGTAAAAACTAGCGCACAATTGATACGATTTTGTATAAATATCAGGCTTTTTTCAGTAATGTGTCTTAGAAATATTCGTTTTCATCAGTTTCAAAAGTTTCCAAAGTAGTTAGAAAATAGAAAATTGTTTCTATGAATGTTGAATTCGATTGAAGTGAAGTGGAGTGTATGTGTGCGTAGAATCGTGTATGTATGTTGAAGCCGTTGGCAATACGTTTAGCTGGTTAAACAGCCAACTAAACGTATACTAAACAAATTTTTAATATGATTTCTTTAAAAGTTTTCTAAAACTAGTCGAAAATGTTTGTTCATTTCTTATGCATAAAGAACCTTCCTTGAAATTGCTTTTTGTTGCTGAAACCAGTATAATTGGAGATTATTTGTCGCTGTCAATCGTAGAAAGTTGGCTTAGTTTACATAAAGATGCACTTTGTAGTACTTTTTCTTGTATTTGTGAATATTTGTATTATAAGTGTGTGTTCTATTATTTTTTAAACATCTTTCGAGCTTTAGTTCTATGATTCTCATCACAAACAACACCGCATATCATAATCGTCATCTCATAATCACTCTTAAATTTTCCTTAGCTACTTGTTTTCTCATCAACCCATCTGATTCGTTTACTTTTAGCCGTCGGAGCTTTGCACAAAATAGGCAAACTATCGCGCGCGGGTACGGTAGAAAGCTTGTCCCAGTAGTGGCACCCGGAATCCGTTTGCAATTTGGTCTTCCTTCACCCTCCCCATGTTCCGTGTGATTGCGGTCGTAGAACAAAAGCAAAATCTGTCGGAGCCTATTGCTGCGCCGAGAGGCCGTAGATCGTATCCTGCTCTTGTGCCAGCCGTGTATAGTAAGCAAAAACCATTTAACGTTCAATCCAAAGTGGTCCACGTTCAGTGGTTTCGCAAATGCCGTGGCACAATAGGGGATTGAAATTTAAGCTAAAAAACACGGGCAAAAGTCGATCAAATCTGTTCGAAAGGGCGAGCATTGAACATAGACACTTGAATCGATTCGGAGAACCAAAGATTGGCCTAAAGAAAGCGTCTAAAACACACAAAAAACCAACAAATACCACACGAAACATCCAAGTCAGATGACTAGCTTATTTGAGATTGTGTAATGTGATTTGTGTCGCCCTTTTGCAGACCTGAACCTCCTGAGTGCTTCGCGTGCCAATCGTAAGGTCCCACTAGTGTAATCGCAGTCTGTTGTAGAACAATGCGCTTGAAAGTTTCAGCTTTCCGTGGAAGTAGTCAAACGGCAGAGAAGTTTATTCGTTTGTGGATGCATATGTTACGATCATATCCAATAGTCAGCTATTATTTCTGTTAAGAAGTCAACAAGTCAACTTTTGTTTCAACATTTCTTTCTATTGCCAAGATGCAACTGAAGTCATTTTTCACTCAGAAAAATGGTAGTGAAAGCCACTTCTCATAGTAAGGACAGGTAGTGCCTTCCTATTACGCAGTAGATATCCGTACTTGCGCCGTTTCACACATCATGTAGTTGCTGCCGCTTCTAATTACTTTCACCTGCGCGAAAACAGTAGATTGAGCTTCCAATCCATTTACCATCGCCAAATCCACGTCGGTGGAAGCGTCTTCCATAAAAAAAAACAAAACCACAATCATACCTCTCACAAACGCGAGGCAAAAGCAATGGCTAAAATCTCTCGTGGACCACCGTTTCTCTCTCCACAGTTTCGAAGAAACTTCCGTCACCCACTAAAGCAAAGGCACCACCGGCTGGTGTGTAAACCCTCAAAACAGACAAAGAAAAAAAGTACCCCAGAGAAAACCGTGGCTTTTCCAAAAAAAAAACTCGCTTTCAAACCGCCGCCCGCAAGCGTTCGGCTTAGTTTGCAAACCGTTTTTTATTCGTTTAGTTTGTTTCGTTGTTCCGCAAAAAAAAAACTTCTCGCACCACCCGCTCCGACGCTCGCTTAGGACGCTGGCAGCAACGCCGTTCCGTGCCGTTTCCGTTTCCGCATATCGCATTTTTATGATTAATTTTTATGTATGTATCTTTAAGTTTCCGTATGATTTCCGTGGAATGTGCGCAGTTTATGGTTTGATATCGTCCTGCGGTTACGATCCTGTGTTTGTTTTGTTTTAGTTTGCCGTTTAAAATTGTACATTGTGAACGATGTGGAATAAATTATTGAACAGAAACCTGATGCCTCTCGGTTTGCTTGCATTTATTTGACACCTCCAGCTCACACGCCC
>KZ069350.1:15970-47473 GCA_002091845.1 Anopheles cracens
GTGCCGGCGCGGTCTACGAGAACCGGGCGAAGAACGGGGCGATCCGGATAACCGAGAATCCGCTGCCCGAGAACGTGGCGTGCTAGAAACGAGACATATCGGGCCCGGTGCTGGGCGATCGGGGGGCGGGCGAACAGGACGCGGACGGGGAGGTTTGGACGAACCGGCGGTATCGCATCGAGCGGGTTATGCTGGACGCAATATTTTCTATGCAGTTTTAAGTGACCGCGTGGGCAGGTTTACGTCTAATCAGGCCGTAATTGGGTGGGGTGGGAGTGAGGTGGGTGGGTGGATAAGGCAAGTCAGGCGAAGTGGGAGAAAGAGGACACAAAATCCAACCAAACTTATCAAAACGCTTTTAATTAACGCTTCGTATTTCTTCCTACCTTAACACTCCCTCACTTTTATGGTCCTTTTAAGGTCCGTTTAGTGGTCACGTGAAGGTGAACGTGAATTTTTATATTTTTCTCGGATTTTTTTTCCAAAATAAGTATTCCAATATGGTTTATACACGATAAACAACTTCTTCTCTCAAGTGTTCCTACTAAACCTTTAGAAAAATCCTTTAGTTTTACACATTTTCCCATCATTCTAAGCGATTGAACTTCTTCTCTCAAGTGTTCCTACTAAACCTTTAGAAAAATCCTTTAGTTTTACACATTTTCCCATCATTCTAAGCGATTGAATTCAAATTTCATTCCAATAACTGAACATAACATACTTCCTCTCCATTCCACGCTGACCAAGAGCTGTTCTCATCTTGAAATTTTCTTTAAACCCGAGGAAATGCAGTGAATCTAGCGTTTAGGAATATTTGAATGTATACTTTTGAGTAAATTTCCTTCTCCTTCTTTTGGTGTACAATATGCCACATTTCAATGTGTATTTGTAGCAAAACTTCATCAAGCTCTCCAAAAGTTCACGATCACCTTCACGCGATCACTTACTCGAGAGGAGATCTTAACGATTGGAATCACATTTTAAAGAACCTTCTATATCGATATCACGGCACGCGGTGGATAGACTTTTACGATCGAAACAAAACGCGAGATACATTATAAGCAATACCAGGACATTCGATGCGGAAAAGAGACCAAACACGCCTACTGACGGATATGATATCAATTTCTTCAACGCGCGGCGTCCAGCCGGAAGGTGTTGCTTTGCTGTTGCGTTAAGAAAAAAAAACACACTCGAATCAAATGGCATCAAATCAATCCCACTCCGCTGCATACCGGGGGACAACATACTGAGAGGCATGTACATTTTGTAGAAAAATCTGTAACGACTAGTCTAGACAGACGACCGGCCAATAGCGTGAACGCTGCTGTGTGCATGTTTGTGGGGCGCCAAGCGCACCGAGGGAAAGGTGTAACAGAAGGAAGAAGAAACAAACCGAAAACCAAACCAAACAACAAAGAAAAAAAAAAACACGATTACAGGCTAGGTATGGAGCAATTTGTATAAAATCTGAAAGCAGCTTTGAAAAAGCGAATCGATAGGAGAAGCGAATATCTGTGCGTGGAAGGAGATTCGAATCATAGGGCCTGCGTCCCGAGTGTGGCAGTTGCTGTGACGTGTGAGATGCATATCGTTAAAATGGTACTTAAGCTAAAATCTAAAACATAAACACTAGATAACCGCCGTCTGCCGCCAAACGTCCACCGCAGCTGCTGCGTGTGGCCAGCCGCAAACTAAACTTTACGTAAGGAAACATTACTCACCAGCAGAAGAGGAAAAAACTGAAAAATACGCACACAAATGTGGCGGGCGATGCGACAGGTGCACGTGTGCTTATCGAAGTTTAGCGAAGCTCGTAACATCGCTTTGGTTTGCAGTGAATAAAATGTAACGATTACACCCCAACTGGAAGGTTTAAAATGAATATAAAAAATTGTTTAAATTACAGTGCGTTCTCCATCCTCGATCCGTTTGGAGGGTGTTGAGCCCGATTTTAAAACCGCAAAACCCGAACTCCACGTTAAGAAATACTGTTTCTCGAAATAATCACACCCCGGATACAAAAGCAAGTAAAAAACATACAAAAACTGCCATAGTTTACTTACGATCTCTTACTTAATGCTTCTGTGGAAAAGCGACAGAAAAAAACAACGCGCAACGAGACGTCAAACAACGAGCACAAAGCGGTTATTAGACTACATGGGTTGGGTTGAGTGTTAGTTTAATTAGATAGGTCGACGACGCGGAAGAGCTAGAGCAAAACGCACGCGCATCCAGAGGCTAACCAGATTAACCTTACGTGTTTGATTGAATTTTAGGTGTCTAATCTGTTCAGTAACCCATACCAACCGCTAGAAGGGACATGATTTCAAACTCATCGAAGCATGCGCAATTTTCTTGCATATGTTTTCCCGCATAATCGTGATTTGACAAAGAAACCAGCAAGCCGTGTGTTTCACGTGGCAACCAATAAATTCGTTTCGATCTAGCATCCATAGCAAACTGAGGCGAGGTGAGCTAACACACACACACACACACACACGCGAAAGAAAAATCAAAGAATTGTTACTCTAGCTGATGATACTCTCGCGGTGGGGCGTTCGGAGGTGGGACGAATCTAATTATGTAGTGATGTTGACAGACCCAGTGTTGAATCCAACTGCTGTAGGTTATTCTTAAACATATTAATGCTGCTAGCAACGGCCGTCTAGTCGGGTGGGGGAAATGGCCATTTCCATACAGTTGTGCGCTACGATACCAACTGGCAACTGGTGATAAAAATGGGAAACGATGTCCGAGTTCGTATCACTGGTTTCTTTTATTTTTGTTTTTTTTTTCTTTATATTTAGTCTTTCTTTATTTTTATTAAATTTATTTCGGGTTTATTATTAGTTTAGTTTATCATACTCTACTTATTTTGTAACCAGGCATTTTTCATTTGCTAAAGGGTTTTCTCTTTTTATAGTTTAGTTTAGAGTATATTTTCTT
This sequence comes from Anopheles cracens, assembly GCA_002091845.1. Lineage (NCBI taxonomy): Eukaryota > Metazoa > Arthropoda > Insecta > Diptera > Culicidae > Anopheles > Anopheles cracens. Next base: position 18,920 of record KZ069350.1, read on the forward strand.
CTCTTTTTTACTTCCCTTTGCATTACTTAGCATTAATTTTAGTAGGTGTTTGAAGATTTGTTTCAAATATGTCTCTACTTATTGTTCTATTTGAAAGTCTAGAATCGTTTCTCAGCAGTCAGTTGTTCGTATCGCATTTTTATCACGGTTTTGAAGCTGGCCAACCGGAACCGAAACGTAACCAGACGAGCAAAAAACTACGTAGAACTAGAAACACACTTACTCTCTGTAGATACTTTTCATGTACTAGCTTGCCCGTGTACTAGGCTCTTTTCTTCTCCCTAAGCAAAACGTGCGTTGAGCGCTGTAAGCCTACAGGACGGGTTAAAGCCACGTCAACCGTCAGAGTCCGGACTAGATGTCATGCTAGAGCGCCATCTCGAACAGGAATGGCAGCGCATCCTGCAGTGTAGAGCCACGTGGCAATGAGTTCCAATTTGAATAGCTATATAATTTTGCCTATACAACCACAAAAGAGCAACAAAAGGGAAGTAAACGTAGTCCGATCGTCTGGTCTGACGCCTGATGTCCTAAACTGTCGATAAACGTGCTCGCTACAGCGATTGTTAAGCAGAGAAAAGCAAACAAATATAAAACTATCAAATAAATGAATAACAATGCATGCGGCGCATCCGCCGAGCGCTTCAAATCGATTTGGTTCTCGTTCTCGAACGGTCGACGCCGGACAAACTGTCACCATTTTAGTGTTTTATACTGAATTTCGCTTTAGACGAGAAAACAAAAACGTTTTACGTTGCGTAAGTACCACCGAACAGCGGGACGGAACAATATTTCATATAAAGCAGAAAGGAAATCGAAACATACCACACACTTTATTAGCACTAAGCTTTAGCTAGTGCGGTGCAGTGTAGAGAGTGCATCTCTATTAGGATGTCCTCAGGAGGAGGGACAGGCGGAGGAATGAATCATTGTGATAAGAGTGGAAAACCAACACTAGTGGAAAAAACCCCCATTCCAGCGTATGGGAAACGTAGCGACCGAGTTGCAAAAGCGCAAGGACTAAACTCTAACCATAATAGCCATTGAATATGGAAAATGTTTAATCGCGGAATTGAAACTAACTAGATATTCTGAACGGTGGAAGTAAACGAAGATAGCGAAATAAACACCAGTTTTCGAACCATGATCGAACGAGACAGGCAAAACAAGGCACTGGAACACGGGAACAGCATTGAGCCGAAGCTAAACTAGCGATTCATTTATCACTTGAGTGCCTAATCATTGATTATTGAACATTGGACGAACATGATAGAGTCGCAACGTGGTGGTGATGGAGATGGTGGGTGGCGCGATAGATTTTTTGACGCAGTTTCTTGGCGATCTGTTTTGGGCTGAAAGCCGGAAGAACGACTTCGAGCGCCTGTACCGCACGTGTACCGATTAGCTTAATAAATGCAAACACCTCGGCGTAAGCAAACAGGGTTTCCAAAAGCGCGATTCGTATGATTTGTTCTAGTGGATGTTTCGTTTTTTTGTGACGAATGGTTTACAATCTTATTTCTATCACGATGCCGGATGCGAAGACAAGGACTAAGATGAATAATACAGACCACTTAACACAACGCAAATGGCGTAAAGAGGAAAACTAATGGAGGCGCGTGACCGGAACCGAACATTTGCCGGAGGAGAAGAAAAACTATATCCAAAGCTACATGCAAACTACACTTAGCTGCTGCTACACGCACGGAGGCAAATGGCTTGAACGGAGCAATCAGAACTCGAACAACGTCGAAGCTTCTCTTTTTTACTTCCATTTGCATTATTTAGCATTAATTTTAGTAGTAAATATTTCAAATATGTCTCTACTTATTGTTCTATTTGAAAGTCTAGAATCGTTTCTCAGCAGTCAGTTGTTCGTATCGCATTTTTATCACGGTTTTGAAGCTGGCCAACCGGAACCGAAACGTAACCAGACGAGCAAAAAACTACGTAGAACTAGAAACACACTTACTCTCTGTAGATACTTTTCATGTACTAGCTTGCCCGTGTACTAGGCTCTTTTCTTCTCCCTAAGCAAAACGTGCGTTGAACGCTGTAAGCCTACAGGACGGGTTAACGCCACGTCAACCGTCAGAGTCCGGACTAGATGTCATGCTAGAGCGCCATCTCGAACAGGAATGGCAGCGCATCCTGCAGTGAGCCACGTCAACCGTCAGAGTCCGGACTAGATGTCATGCTAGAGCGCCATCTCGAACAGGAATGGCAGCGCATCCTGCAGTGTAGAGCCACGTGGCAATGAGTTCCAATTTGAATAGCTATATAATTTTGCCTATACAACCACAAAAGAGCAACAAAAGGGAAGTAAACGTAGTCCGATCGTCTGGTCTGACGCCTGATGTCCTAAACTGTCGATAAACGTGCTCGCTACAGCGATTGTTAAGCAGAGAAAAGCAAACAAATATAAAACTATCAAATAAATGAATAACAATGCATGCGGCGCATCCGCCGAGCGCTTCAAATCGATTTGGTTCTCGTTCTCGAACGGTCGACGCCGGACAAACTGTCACCATTTTAGTGTTTTATACTGAATTTCGCTTTAGACGAGAAAACAAAAACGTTTTACGTTGCGTAAGTACCACCGAACAGCGGGACGGAACAATATTTCATATAAAGCAGAAAGGAAATCGAAACATACCACACACTTTATTAGCACTAAGCTTTAGCTAGTGCGGTGCAGTGTAGAGAGTGCATCTCTATTAGGATGTCCTCAGGAGGAGGGACAGGCGGAGGAATGAATCATTGTGATAAGAGTGGAAAACCAACACTAGTGGAAAACCCCCCATTCCAGCGTATGGGAAACGTAGCGACCGAGTTGCAAAAGCGCAAGGACTAAACTCTAACCATAATAGCCATTGAATATGGAAAATGTTTAATCGCGGAATTGAAACTAACTAGATATTCTGAACGGTGGAAGTAAACGAAGATAGCGAAATAAACACCAGTTTTCGAACCATGATCGAACGAGACAGGCAAAACAAGGCACTGGAACACGGGAACAGCATTGAGCCGAAGCTAAACTAGCGATTCATTTATCACTTGAGTGCCTAATCATTGATTATTGAACATTGGACGAACATGATAGAGTCGCAACGTGGTGGTGATGGAGATGGTGGGTGGCGCGATAGATTTTTTGACGCAGTTTCTTGGCGATCTGTTTTGGGCTGAAAGCCGGAAGAACGACTTCGAGCGCCTGTACCGCACGTGTACCGATTAGCTTAATAAATGCAAACACCTCGGCGTAAGCAAACAGGGTTTCCAAAAGCGCGATTCGTATGATTTGTTCTAGTGGATGTTTCGTTTTTTTGTGACGAATGGTTTACAATCTTATTTCTATCACGATGCCGGATGCGAAGACAAGGACTAAGATGAATAATACAGACCACTTAACACAACGCAAATGGCGTAAAGAGGAAAACTAATGGAGGCGCGTGACCGGAACCGAACATTTGCCGGAGGAGAAGAAAAACTATATCCAAAGCTACATGCAAACTACACTTAGCTGCTGCTACACGCACGGAGGCAAATGGCTTGAACGGAGCAATCAGAACTCGAACAACGTCGAAGCGGAAAGACGCAAAAATGCTTACAAACTCATCAAAAACTAAAACCCAAGCGCCATGTTGCCCGTAGTAGAAACAACTAATTAGAAACGGATAAACTAATAACGACATACACAAACACGGAATCAAACAAAGAAAAAACACCGCAGCAAACATAATGCAAATGGAACGTGAACGGATGCGCTTTGGAATAGGGAATCGAAGTGGAGGCAAAAAGCGAGAACAGAATAAAACGCACTCAGGAGGTTCAGGTCTGCAAAAGGGCGACACAAATCACATTACACAATCTCAAATAAGCTAGTCATCTGACTTGGATGTTTCGTATGGTATTTGTTGGTTTTTTGTGTGTTTTAGACGCTTTCTTTAGGCCAATCTTTGGTTCTCCGAATCGATTCAAGTGTCTATGTTCAATGCTCGCCCTTTCGAACAGATTTGATCGACTTTTGCCCGTGTTTTTTAGCTTAAATTTCAATCCCCTATTGTGCCACGGCATTTGCGAAACCACTGAACGTGGACCACTTTTTTTTTGCGGAACAACGAAACAAACTAAACGAATAAAAAACGGTTTGCAAACTAAGCCGAACGCTTGCGGGCGGCGGTTTGAAAGCGAGTTTTTTTTTTGGAAAAGCCACGGTTTTCTCTGGGGTACTTTTTTTCTTTGTCTGTTTTGAGGGTTTACACACCAGCCGGTGGTGCCTTTGCTTTAGTGGGTGACGGAAGTTTCTTCGAAACTGTGGAGAGAGAAACGGTGGTCCACGAGAGATTTTAGCCATTGCTTTTGCCTCGCGTTTGTGAGAGGTATGATTGTGAATTCGACATTACAGACAACTTCTCATCGACTGACGAGAATCACGCTAGGGGCCAACGTTTGTACGGCACCGAACGCTGTGCCAGCGTTACGGCTGCATCTCAGCTGTTATGTTCTATAGTATACGCGCGTGCTCGGCTTGTTAGGGCGAGGTGACTCTAATCGGTGTGGGCTGTATGTTTGAGCTTGTTTCATCATCGCATCGCAAAGCAGCAAACTGTGTACACTCGCATTCGATCAGTTTAGAATTTCAGACCCGAGCAGTGAGTTCGTCTCCCAATGAACGCTTTATCCCTTCTGAGCGAATGCGGTGCAGCAGGCCATGTTTTCTTTTCTTTCAAAGCGCACTGTGTGTGTGTGTTTTATTGTGCACGTGTGTGAGTGTACGTGTGTTTTAGCGTGTATGTGTGTCGAATTTGATTCTGCTGGGGTTCTTCGATTTCAATGTTTTATCTTCACTGCACTTCTACTCCAAACGTGTCTCACAGAACGCGATTTTATGAGAGTGTCGAACGAATCGAGCTACAGTATGGCTACGCTGATTGATTTTGTTTTGCTGGTTTTGCTTTGCTATTACAAGGAATGTTTCGCTGAGAGAGAGAGCTTTCAGCGGGGAATTGGTTTGGTTTGGTTTGCTAGTTCGAAATGTGTGTACTATGCGCGCATTACTCTTACATCACTAGTACGGTGTGTGTTAGTCGGAAAATTTAGCACTTACCATAGCCTTCACCCTGCAGGAAAAGCCGGAATGCTTCGGCCAGCTTGCCCGGTTGCTCCTCCAGCACCAGACCGCAATCGGATATCTAAAACAAAATTATGAAGGATTAACATTTTAAGATACTTTCTGTGCTGTAATTATTAGCACATTTTTAATCAGCCTGATGGCTGTTTTAGTACACGCTTATCCGGAAGAAACCTCTTATCGCTACAACCCACATTTATCATTCTGAATTGATTCCAAATAAAACCTAAGTTTGAGGTACAACAACATTGATCACGAGACTCCTGATAAAGTCGTTAAAAACTATAATGATCACGCATATTCAGGCCATCAAACCCAGCTCGACACGGCAAGCTGGAGAAATCAGATTACATAAGTCATTAAAGTAATGATCCACGACACATTAACATATGTCCTGGTTGCGTTGAGCGTTTTCGAGAAATTGCCATCGCTCCTTCCACGGCACACATTATTCTCTACTCCCTTCTGTTCGTCCAGCGCGCACGCAACGGGAACGAAGTAATTTCGAAACCCCATTATGATTTTTTTGCTGGTTATGTCGATTGGAAAGTTGTGACTATGATATGAAAATCTCATGGTGTGATGTTAATGTGTATTTTTTTGGTTTTCCTGTGTGTGACCGAGAGATCACGCGCACGCTACACTGATCCTTGCTTTCTGAGCAAACTTCATGATGCATACGGAATGGGAATGAACAATATGGCTCCGACTTCGACATTGATCCTCTATAGGCTTAGCAAAACATGTATGGCAGTGTCTACGATGCGGCGAAATGCAGCGAATGATGTAACTGTATTGAGCAAATGTGTGTAAGTGTCTGTGTTGGGTGTATGGGTACGTTATGCGTTACGATCAGTGACTAGGCTTCGCTGCTCATTGCTTAGCAAAGCTTCTGAATTTGCGCGGTTCCTCTAGCCCAAAAGCGGTCCAATATGCAGGATCTCCTACGCACCGTTTCTAGTATCTATTGGCCCTGTGTTACGCGCGGTGGCACAGCATGTTGTGCATTTTGACGGTGGAGTTGCTCGCGTTTATTGTGCACGTGTGTGAGTGTACGTGTGTTTTAGCGTGTATGTGTGTCGAATTTGATTCTGCTGGGGTTCTTCGATTTCAACGTTTTATCTTCACTGCACTTCTACTCCAAACGTGTCTCACAGAACGCGATTTTATGAGAGTGTCGAACGAATCGAGCTACAGTATGGCTACGCTGATTGATTTTGTTTTGCTGGTTTTGCTTTGCTATTACAAGGAATGTTTCGCTGAGAGAGAGAGCGATTAGAATATTGTGGACAGCTTGTGGCTTCGAGGCAAGTCTCGGCAGCGTGTACTCACTCCTCCGGGAACGTTGGAGCACCCTCCTCCTGGCCGGGTGCGTTCACATGGTACACGCAGAAGTTGTCCAGCAGCGAGCGCATCGTTGGGAAGTTGAAGAACCCGGCGAAGCTCGATGCATCTGAAACGCGCCGGAACGTACAACATTATCACATCCCGTCGTCCCGCGGACATTCTGCCAGTACACTCACAGTTCAATCCCAGATCGTGGTACGTCACAATCGCCGGCTTCGTTGTATCACTTCCTCGTTATTACTGGAGCTATTTTAAACGCCATTACGCGCGAAGCGAGATCGCGCAATTTTTCAACCTATACCATCCTCTAGCTACATAATTGTATTACTTCCGATCGATAGTGTTAATGGCGTGGGCGGGTGGTTGAGCGAACCGGGGCGCGACATAAGGGGAAAAAACCAACCCATCCGATACGCGAAAACGTAACTTCAGCGCATTAGTCACATTATCGACCAAAAACCACACCCATCAAGAGTCACGGGAGTGAGTGCTAGTGCCACCACGGAAGCGATGGCCGACAGGGCCGAGAATCGATGCGCCGCTGTCGATTAAAATGAAATTACCTTCATCCAATTAGTCTTCTCCGGGATTAGTCTGCCGTTGAACGTTACTGTGTCGTCGATGTGGGGCGATAACGCGCCAGTAATATTCAGCACGGGCATCTTCAGCGATGGGGCAGCTAGAACGCAACGGGCAATGAGAGGTGCATAATTAATCGAACGCACAGCAGTGTGATCGATGCGCCAGACTTACAAGTTTGCGGAGAACCGGAAGGTGTTCGGGCGATGTTCAAATCCGTACGCTTGATGTACGCATCGATCAGCATGGCCAGGTTAACCGGATTTATCGAACGCTCGAAGTTGCTCTTGTACAGCTGTGGAGAACACGAGTTGGGCCGGAGATGGTGAGTGCAAAAGACAAACCCAACCCGAGAAACCGAACTCACCTGCACCAGATCCAGATTGCGCTCCTCTGGATTCCGCCCGAAGTGATGCCACATCAAATAATCCAGCACGCCCTGGGTCATGCCCTTGGTGCGCAGATTGCGCGTGTTCAGCAGCTGGTAGCCCCACTCGATCCAGCCGGCTGCTGTCGAGCTGCAGTTGATAAGGCAGAGCGCTCCAACCTGTGGCGGTCGAAAGCGAGTCGGTCAAAATCGTTATGCGTCAGTAAAGGAAACCACCAACAGATGGGTCCGTTCATTCCGAGGGTGGATTCAGCATAAAAATCTTATCAGACAGTATGCATGCAGTTCTTCCCATTTCTTCCTTCCTTCAGACACGCAAACACTCACCTTATCCGGATTGGCCAGAGCGAACCGGGCAAGAATGTTCGCACCAGCGCCGACACCAAATCCGATGATGGATTTCAAATTAAAGTGTGTCATCACGAACAGCAGCTGCGATCCTAGCTCGTCGAAAGTGGGATAGACATAACTGCATGGAAAGACGAACCGGGAAATGGTGATTAGAATATTGTGGACAGCTTGTGGCTTCGAGGCAAGTCTCGGCAGCGTGTACTCACTCCTCCGGGAACGTTGGAGCACACGGCACACATTATTCTCTACTCCCTTCTGTTCGTCCAGCGCGCACGCAACGGGAACGAAGTAATTTCGATGCAATATTATACACGCGCACGAGGTCGTATCTCGTCATGGGGCCTGTTGGCTTCCAATCACTGATTACGGCCGGAGCGTCGTTTGCGACGGGCGCGACAGAGTGGACAGTTTAATGTCACAGAAGTCCTATATACGCATTAAGACGCGAGATTGTGTAGCACATTTTTCAAGACCTGAGATTTGATGTTCTAGGAGATGCTTCATAACATCAACACTATTCTAAAGCTATCATTTACGACGAGCATAGTTGGATTGGAACAGTCATATTTCATAAACAGAATGATGAAGAAAGTACATCTTTTCTACTATAAACACATCTCATAATGCACTAATAAGTTTGCTATAATCTGATAACTTGCTGTAATACAACCAATCTATGACGAAATTCCACACAAAAATGCATTTTTGTTTTCTAAATGATCTCATCTAGGAACACATCTCTTCAGCGCGTTGAAGAATGTTTATCTGGAACAAAATATCCATATATCAAATCACTTAAGTTTAGCTACTTAATCACAACGCATTTGAAACCACGAATACATATTGTCTGTCATTGTGGGAAGGTATTCTTGTACCTCAGTATCTCCACGATCAATCTACGCTCTGTAACTTTTACGACTCATTCCGCAACCGGTCCGGTGGTACCACAAAACTTTACGCATCAGAACGAATGCGTACGAAACTTTGTCCCCAGACGCAGATAACGCGTGCACGGATCTCGTGACAGACGTTTAATTTTCCTGTTTTGCAAGTTCTTTTTTTTCTTGGTGTCGCTCCAAATTTCTTGGACGACGCAGAACTTCAGAACTGTGTTCAGAATGTGTTCGCAGTTCCTCTCCACCGCCGTCGCTGGTCGTAATTTAATTTTTCAATTTGATTTCCCGGTTTCGATTGAATCGTGCGCATCGGCAATATTCGCGTACCGAATACGAATTTTACGTAACTCACCAACCTCAGGCTCCACCGGCTGGTGACATGACTTGCCGGCAAAGTTGGTGGAAATCATTCGGTACCGCTCACGAAACGACGGACGGACGTCCTTCGTATCCTTGCGTGATGATCGAGAAGCGAGGATGCAAAAAACGCCACCGAGAAGTGAAATAGCACATGAGCCCAATTTCTGTTTGATTTGCTTGGCTTTTTTCTCGGTTGAGTCCGTTGCATTCACCGTTGTTGAAACAAAAGTATCCTTCAGAGAGAGAGCGCGCACAGTTTTTCGAGCAGGAAAACGATCGTTTTTCATACTAAGCGATGCCTTTTTTTCACCGCTCCTTGTAGGCCGAATCGCGTGCTCAGGCTCAGGCTCAGGTGGAGAAAAATCGAACACACCGTCGACAAGCTGGCGCGACGTGCCCACCACCACTTTACCAACCAGCGCGCGTAACTATGGCAGCCAGCATGGGAAAACAAATTTCCACCGTAGCAGGCTTTCATTCTCGCAGAAACACACACACACTTGTGCAACATATCTCAGCGGTGAAAACTTTCGGTAGTGCTATCACCGACTGTGCAGGCCCGGCTGTTCCATCGTTTTATCCACTCTCGAAAGAGTGGGCTAAATAAATGGCAAAAATGAAGCCTGAAGTCCGATTTCCTGCTTTTGAGCGATGCTGCAGCATATCCTTCTTAAATGGTTTGAAGCCATTCCCCATCTGCTCCAAAAGTCAGCGTTTTTTTCTTTCCAATCCGCCTACTCGGAAGCCTCAACAGCGGGCAACACAGATTAGAGCAACTTTTGGCAGTCTGTCATTGTTGCTCGACAAGTCGTCCCATGGAGAACGTTTTCAATGGAACAATTTATCATTGAACCTTTTTCCGTTGTGATGTGATAAGGGGCCCGGGAGCTTTCGGACCTTTTTTCCGAGCCCGGAACGGAACGGAATCCTCGCACGGGACACGACAATGGGCAGAAAGGACGTGTGTTAGCGCGCGATGGAAAAAACTCACTCCCGCCGGGTTTGATTTTCCCCGAAGAGATCGTACATCAAAGAGAGTAGTCAAATTCGTTTGCCGAACAGACGGGATGAAGTTAAGGAACTTATCATCACAGCGTGCTTAGTTGAAGCGTCGGTGTCGTGTCTTTAAAAGTAGGTTAAAATATTTTCCCGAGCGTCCGAGCGACGCAACCACACGAGCAACTGGAGCGAAGTTTATTTCGAGATTCGCCATCCATCCATCACGATGTCGCATGCGAAAACTAAACGTTCGAAAGAATTGGTCTGGATTTGATGGATTAATTAATTCGTTTCCTTCCCATAAAAGCACCATTACGGGCAGATCCAGGCCGCGTGAAGGTAAACCGTTGACGGAGCGCTTTACGAGTTTTCCGAAGCGGGAAGCTGTCCCCTATCTAGCGTGCAGGGCACGAAAGAACGACAGAATGGATTCTCCCTTGGAACGCAAACACATCTCGCGTATGTCGTTCTTCGATTTTGTGCCAATTTTAGCCCGCACGACTGATGTCACTGATTAAACTTGTTCCAATTCGTTTTGGACGTCCGGATGCGCTGTCGTCGACAGCAGGCGTTCGCGCGATCAATTAAATCGTCCTGCCTCGACATGCCTCGTGGATGCAGAAAAGTCTTCATTGCGTAATAGACGTGCAGATATGGCGTTGAGGTATCATTTGTTATCAACACTGGATTGAACGTTTTCGTTTAAGTTGCTGCAGAAAGTATCCTTAAAGACATAAAACGATTTTGTAGCAGAAATCTTGCAGGTTCTAGTCCGAAGAGAGGTACTAGAACCATCTCGATTCAATGGAGACGCATCCAATCTACGCGTTTAATCAACTGTTGCAAAGACTGACGCAACATCGTCGCACCAGTGAGTACTCTCCCGTGTGCCATCGCGGCAATCGATAGCAAGTACCCAAGTTCCACCGTATCTCCGAAAGGATACCGGAATAAAGGCTAATGAACGCCATCAAACTTATCCGATCTCGGGATCTCGGGCCCACCGGCCGACAGGATCGAGCCAGAATTGATGACTCATCCGGTTACGCCGGTCTCCACGACCGCCCACGTCTCGCATCCATCGCTTTGTAATAATCCTAAAAGCTTGTTTACCCGCGCAAGATCCGCGTCGTTGGAATCGCCAGCTAATGCCGGCAACACGGTGACTCCCCAGCGTCTCCCGGTGAAGTGAAGACGCATTTTCGTGCGCACGGTTTCGTGCGTAAACATGCCTCCATCCCGAGCGTCGCGCGGGCAAGGCCTTGGTGGCCCTTTTTCGTCGAAAAAAAAGAAACGAAACCAAAGCACAAATGGAAATTGCTTATCATAGCGCGCGCGGCCTTCGGAACGATTTTCTCACACGCTCCTCCCTCCAGGTGCGACTTTACCGTGCCTATTACCGATGGTTAAAGTACACTGCCGTTGGCGTTCGCTGAGTACACTTTCCGGAGAGCAACAACTCCCACCAGAAGTAGCGTCTACGTTATACTGCGCAATATGCTTGCACTTGCGGTGGGGCGCTAATTTGCGAATCATGTGCCACTTCTCAGTATTCCGTCCCGTACCACCGAGCGCTTTAACATAGCTGCCACCCCTGGTGGGACATCTGGGCCATCGGATCGGATTTAAAACAAAGAAATTAACGTGTTTTGAGCGTTTTGCCACCGGAATTAATTCGTGCCGGTTATGTTTGCCGGAAACTTCGACAAAACAAGGCACCGATATCGGCATCGGACGCGATGTGTGCAGGAGGTGCCAGTGGAGACAAGAAAAAAAACTGCAAGCTTGCGGATGTAAACACGGTCGCACGTCGTGCCGAATCGTTTCCATCTGGATGCCTTTTCCTATCGTTGTGTTGTCCACCGTTCTTTATTTGTTTTTGCTATATCACCGCGCCACCATGGGATTTGCAAAGCTTAGCAATTCCCAAGAGGCTGGCCCAAGTCAACGAAAAAAGACTACCGAAATCATATATCGTTGGGGGATCTTATTAAAAGTCATAAATTTCGCTGGCATATTGTTTTTGTGCCACCCAGTTCACAGATCCAAGATCTGGGACTCGTGGTCGTGGTTTTTGTTTGTTGATCCACCATAGACAAGAAGTTTGAGCCGCGTTGCCGTGGTGCAGACATCGGCGAATATCCTGCCTGTGTGCTACGTCCCTAACGGCGACTCCATGAAGTTCGAATACAAAAAAAGCATCCCATCCACTATTGTAGCAGACAACAATGCGAAAGCGCCATTTTAATCCTGCTGCACTGGGGTATTACATACACCGAGAAAACGCACCCCATGGAGCAGTTACTACAAAATACCACAATGCACCGTGGCTTTCTTAATGGAACGATCTTTGAACTAGGCCTAGCGAGCAAACCCGAACACACTGGTGGTGGTGGTGGTGGTAGCTTTTATATGAATTATAAACCATCTTCGGCATGGAAAAAGAAACACGGTTCCGTCGATATTCTCCGGTCCCAGCGTGTAGCCCAACGTGCTCTCGGCCCAGTTAATGCACTTTGCCGCTGGGGAAACGCAAGCGGGCTTTGCGTTGGATGCACCTTCCGGGAGCCGCCGTCACAGCGGGGAGCCTTTTGTTCATTGCGCCCGACATCGATCCGGCTTTTCCCGCACGGAGCGGGACTGGTTGCAGGCGCTCTGTTATGAAAATTGTTGCATAATTGAAGCAGCCTTCCCGTGCGCTCTGGGCCAACTCTGTATGTGTGCGTGTGCCGCCCTTTTCCAGCCGGAAAAGGCACAAAACGTGTCCTGGGAGCTGGGTCCATTATCGACACATTTTCCAGACACACACACACTCACAGAAAGATACACTCACTAGTAGCCGTATCGTTTTCCTTCCCGTACGCGGGAGAGCAGCAGTCGGAGTCTAATGGAGTCGATGATGGGACGAAGCAAATGCAATAATGGGAAAACTTGGTGACGGTGGTGGAAAATTTTTAATTGCCCTGCGAGGATCGCAACTCGGCGAAAAGGGGCGCACGTGGTTGCTCGTCGTTTCAATTTTCTTTCGGTTTCGATTGCGTAAATCTCGAGATGGGGAAACTATTCTGTGGAAATGTTTTTTTTTGCAGCTTTCGATGTCTCATTTAACCTTTTGGAAAGGTTAATTTTCGGTCCAAAACGGAGGGAGCAAGGTTAAACGAACGGTAATAGGAAAGTGTTAGAAAAGAGCGTAGATAAGAGTTCGAATACGAAGTAATAGTGGTGGGAAACGTTTGGAAAACGACACCGAGCGAAGAACAAACTGCATAACTGATGCGTCTTTTGCATAGAAGTGATGGGAAACGTACCGAAGAAAGTGGGGAGTAATAAAATGATAATAAAACATTTCCTGCTGGTGGTGAAGCGGTCTGTGTTCATCTGTTTCTGTACTGTCGGTTCTAGTGTGTTGTTTTCTCTTTTCTTTACCGAATCCTACACTGCAGAGCATCGGATTCTCTTCTCGATTCTGAGGCATTGATTATTGATTGCAAAATAATGACGGGCATTCAGCGAGCTGAAGATGGATGGGTGATGTTGCGGTGAGCAGTGACACTGTGGAGGTGTGGGTGAGGCTAATGACGGCAATACGCAAACGACGGCATCCGTAAGCGCGTGCAGAGTAAGCACGCACGAGGCAAGCATGGCACGAGAAAGCATTAAAATGCAATTTGAGGTGAAGTTTTTTTTTTTCTAACCTCTTTTTATTTTCGATTTGTTGCATGAAAATCATCTTTATTTCAGTAAATACCAAATCAATCCTAACGTAATTTATTTGACATTAACTACATCTTGCTCCACTGTATGACGCAGCCAACTGTTATCCATTCGATGCGTCGCTTCAAGAAATATTAAACTCCAGCCAACATTGCAGGAATTCATAACAAATTCAAACGATTCTCCATTCAAGCGGAAACAATTCGATAACAAAAATGTGCGCCCGGAACAGCGAACGATAGAAAACAAGTTAAAAGAGATCGATCGATGTGCGTGTCGTGGGGGAGCAAGAAAACAAGAATTCGCATCCCCCATGGAAACGCCTACCAAGCGATGGCAAAACCACGGCTAGATAATTGAAGCGTCCGGGAGAAACGGAAAATGTTGAATGTTTTAGAGTTTTGTACAGCCTTTCTCGCATCCTTGAAGCACATTTTCGAGAGCATTCCTTCGCGACGACGAATACTCCTAACGTTGGTGCGTTCCCTGCAAAGTTTCGCACTCTGCAGACACACCAACCCAAAACTAACTTAGACATAATGCAAAAAAGTGGTCGAGCAACATAATTGCGCAATTAACAAGTGGTTGCCATCAAGAACAGGGTTCTGCTGGTTGTGGGTGCACTACCGCCACCGGAGTCGGGCTGGGACGTGCACGTAAAGCTGATTAAATTAAGCCGGAGAACGAAATGGATCACACTACTTAGGCGTGTGACATGTTTGGAAACGGGGAACGAATGAACGGGAAGGAACCGAGGGGGCCAAAAGAAAATGCGGAAAGAATAATGACACGAACAAACGAAAAACCGAACGGTAATAGGAAAGTGTTAGAAAAGAGCGTAGATAAGAGTTCGAATACGAAGTAATAGTGGTGGGAAACGTTTGGAACACGACACCGAGCGAAGAACAAACTGCATAACTGATGCGTCTTTTGCTTAGAAGTGATGGGAAACGTACCGAAGAAAGTGGGGAGTAATAAAATGATAATAAAACATTTCCTGCTGGTGGTGAAGCGGTCTGTGTTCATCTGTTTCTGTACTGTCGGTTCTAGTGTGTTGTTTTCTCTTTTCTTTACCGAATCCTACACTGCAGAGCATCGGATTCTCTTCTCGATTCTGAGGCATTGATTATTGATTGCAAAATAATGACGGGCATTCAGCGAGCTGAAGATGGATGGGTGATGTTGCGGTGAGCAGTGACACTGTGGAGGTGTGGGTGAGGCTAATGACGGCAATACGCAAACGACGGCATCCGTAAGCGCGTGCAGAGTAAGCACGCATGAGGCAAGCATGGCACGAGAAAGCATTAAAATGCAATTTGAGGTGAAGTTTTTTTTTCTAACCTCTTTTTATTTTCGATTTGTTGCATGAAAATCATCTTTATTTCAGTAAATACCAAATCAATCCTAACGTAATTTATTTGACATTAACTACATCTTGCTCCACTGTATGACGCAGCCAACTGTTATCCATTCGATGCGTCGCTTCAAGAAATATTAAACTCCAGCCAACATTGCGGGAATTCATAACAAATTCAAACGATTCTCCATTCAAGCGGAAACAATTCGATAACAAAAATGTGCGCCCGGAACAGCGAACGATAGAAAACAAGTTAAAAGAGATCGATCGATGTGCGTGTCGTGGGGGAGCAAGAAAACAAGAATTCGCATCCCCCATGGAAACGCCTACCAAGCGATGGCAAAACCACGGCTAGATAATTGAAGCGTCCGGGAGAAACGGAAAATGTTGAATGTTTTAGAGTTTTGTACAGCCTTTCTCGCATCCTTGAAGCACATTTTCGAGAGCATTCCTTCGCGACGACGAATACTCCTAACGTTGGTGCGTTCCCTGCAAAGTTTCGCACTCTGCAGACACACCAACCCAAAACTAACTTAGACATAATGCAAAAAAGTGGTCGAGCAACATAATTGCGCAATTAACAAGTGGTTGCCATCAAGAACAGGGTTCTGCTGGTTGTGGGTGCACTACCGCCACCGGAGTCGGGCTGGGACGTGCTAAATACCAAATCAATCCTAACGTAATTTATTTGACATTAACTACATCTTGCTCCACTGTATGACGCAGCCAACTGTTATCCATTCGATGCGTCGCTTCAAGAAATATTAAACTCCAGCCAACATTGCGGGAATTCATAACAAATTCAAACGATTCTCCATTCAAGCGGAAACAATTCGATAACAAAGATTTTTTTTCTCTTGTCGTTGCGTTACTCGATTAGCCTTTTGAGATTACTGGAAGTCCAGCATTACCGGACGATTTGACGGTATTGATTTTCCTCGGGAACGCTTTTTCCCTCCCGGAAGTGTGCTCGCCAGCGCGACCATTTCCCAGGGGAGGAAAATGAACGTGAAAGCTTCGTTGCTGGAGTCGAAATAATTCATCCGAAGAAGGTAGCCGGGAAGGTATGTGGCGAGAAAATGTACCTTACTTGTACCGATGGAATTACAAGATAGTAGTAAATGCTTGTGCCGGTAAAGATAAAATTAGCTATCTAAGGGCTCAATCTTTATTATTTATTGTTTCGCATTAAAGAAGCTGTACAGTTTAAGCAAAATAGCTCAACGCTTACTTTACATGTTCTGGATAAAAATATTCTAAGTATACCTAGTATACCTACACCCTGTCATAAATGGTACGGCGCTGATCTTTTATGCTTATTCACTCAAGTTAATCATATCTCGAGCTAAATTACAGAAGTTATATGATGTGATGTACTGACAACTGCTATGCCCGCCACACCACTTCCAATGGCCGACCGTTTTCAAAGTCATCCCTAAGTTCCAGAGATACGTTAATGCAGAAATATCTAGAACTAGTTGCAAATATTGTAAAGAAGAACTCCCTTTCTGTATTCTGACACACTACGTCAGTTCTTCATGAGGATCAATCCACAGACAGCACTCCACTGCAGACAAATGCTCCACAGTGTTTCAAAAAGCATTTATTGTATGACCGCCGCCACCCAGTGAAACGTAACCCCCGTCCGACTGGGGCATCTCTTTGTCAGGCTGCGGAGCGGGCGAGTTGCGGAAGGAGGTGTGGCGGCGCGGAAGGATGCAGTCGTGTGCATATTGGAAAGGGGTTAAGATTATGGGTTGTGTTTTTTCGTTGGTTTTGGGACGGAGATGATGATTCAGGTATTTCGAATTGTGGTATTATTTTGATTCGTTTTGTTCATGTTTTTTTTGTTGGTAAACCCAAATACGATGCAATAAGAAATTGAGCATATCGAAACAGAGAAAGTGTGCCAAAAGCGGAAAAATAATATAGAAAAGTTAAAAAAAAACATACACAAAACACGCCAAGAAACGGGAAACATAATAAAACAAACAAAATTTAATGTAAACAAGAAAGAATCGCACACGTACGGTAGCGAGAAGACGATGTGTAAACAGTGCGCCAACCAGCAAACATTCGGCATCAAGACGCGGCATAAACGTAGTTTTTTTTCATTTCCGTTCCAAACATCACCGCGCCAAAACCAAAACGAATGCAAAACAAAAAAGAGAGAAAAGAAAACAAGAGAACAGAAAGGAAAACATTATATAAGGAAAATATGTCTCAAGAAACAGAGCCAGAAATAAACTAAACCAACCAACCCAAAACCAAACTAAACTAACTTAGAGGGGGCTTAGCAGAGCAAAAGTGGAAAAGGGAAGCTTACTACCGTTTAGGACAACAGAGAAAGGTGCGGAAACAGAAGGACAAAGGGGGGAAAAAGAACTAAAATCACCAACACCACGTGTGCGTAGCTCAAAGACGCACACATACAGAGAAGCAGAGATACAATTTTGATCCTACACCGCAAAACGATGACCACTGTGCGAGCGTTAGTGCCAAAAGGACATTAAGGAAAGCATCAGGCACCCCGAAGCCGGAAAAAATGAAGAAAAAACACAAGCCAAATACACGCACACACTTAACGCAACAATAATGGTGAAAGTTTGTCCGGTCCGGTGAGTTTGAGATGAGTGTAGTGGTGGTGTTCGATGTAATGTGTCACGAAATTCTGGCTGTTCGGCTCGCGTATTACTCTCGTGTGGGTGATTGTGTGATGTTTTGTTTGCGTTGAGCTCTCTCTTTGTTGATAAGAGTTTTTGTTTTGTTCAGAAAGCGCATGAAACATGAAAAATGGCTAGTAGTAATTAAGCAACAAGATGATATACTTTGCGTTGACATTTCCTTCTTTTCATTTCCACTAATAGCGAGCAATCACGCACACGCCGCTCTACACCGTTCTAATCCTCCACGGGCATTAGAACTGTTGTGCCGTTGTGGTGGAGTGTGTTGGGCCCACTTTCCAACATCGATTGCCGGCTTTCCTTATCGAATTATCTTCCAACAAGCACAACTGGTGCAGCAGGTAGGCAGGCAAAGCATACAAGCGTCAAAAGCGCGAGCTCCCGTTCCCCTTCAGATAATAGCTACAAGCACCAAAGAGTGTGTGTGTGTGGGGGTATAACTACAGTGTGCGGCTACTGTGGCATAAGCGAATGCGAGCTCCCAGCAAAGTGCAGCGGTGCATCGTCGTAATTGTTGACGCACTCGACGGCGGACGAAAACGAGTGCGACCCGATAAGCGTCCCAGAGTTGTCGGACGTAGTAGTGGTAGGTGTAGTAGTGGCTAATGTTTGTGCGTTTCAGTTGCACGAGAGGTTGGAGGTGGAGATTACGCGACAAAGCCTCATCCATCTAGCGTGTGCGCGATAGTACGCCGGGAGGTCGCTTCCCTATCATTATTATCTCTCCCGGTCGTGGAGGCCGTGGGCGTTGGAACCATCGCAACTGTCGCCGTTTGGATGTAGTTCTTGTTTTTTTTTTTCCTCCCCTGCTTTCGAATATGCCGCAAGCGATTTCGAACGGGCCCGACGCTTACCATACAACCTCCCAACACAACAACAAAGAACACACACACACACACATTGAAGCACGCATTTAAGGCCCGGTTTGCCCGCCGCAGTTGGGTTTCTTATTGCGCAGAAACAATAATTCAACGGGAATTGAGTTTATGGCATTCAGCGGGTACCGGACCAGAGTCCGGTCCGGGTAAGATGGGCAGGAAATGCCACGTTCCCGACCGTTGAGCCGTAATTGAGCCGTGCCATCAACATGATGAGGATGATATCCGCTGGTCCCGTTGTGGAGAAAGGGCACGCGAGAAGGTCAGGCGGTGAAAGAATATTGCACGGCTAAATAACTTATCATAACGCGCTGGCATGGAAGTATATATCTTTCTTCTGTTTTTAGTGCCAATTTATTGTCTGTTTTCAAGAACGTGTCTGTTGTACGCTGGGATTCGTTCCGGTTTCTTGAGTAGGTGATAATTTATAGTGAAAACTACACCGAAGCTAAACTTCAGTGGCGCCATCTGTTGGCGAGTTGTATGAGTCACTAAAATATATTCAAATATTCGACCTATCAGCCTGTTTTGGCACCAAACCGCGAACAGAGAAATTCCAAATGACGCATCCAGCATAAAGCGTGTCGCTAAGTTCCTCGTAAAATTAGCAGTCTTCTCCCAGCGAACATGACGTGTCGCACACTATCACTTTAGCGAAACGAGCGCTAAAGTTTCTAACAAGGCCCATCAAGCGACGTACTATCGTCACCTGAACCTGCTGCTGACGAGGTATGAATTTCGTGTTGATGCGCAAGCTCATCCCAATATTGACTCTAACACTAGTACGTACGGCGGCTTTTGTTGGTGGTAGCTAATCAAACGGTCGCGCTCCGTTTAGACACTGCGGAATCAGATAGAACCATAGAAGCGCTACTTGCAGTAGGCATTGATTATTGATTTTCCTCACTCATCACAACACCTATTCCAGCGTGTTTCGTAATTTTCACACCACACCGTCCTCATCGGTCGCGCGGGGTTCTGTTCGGGAAAAGCGAACCGAAACAATGGGAAACGTAATGCTCCTCATCCTTCACACTTTTCTACCCATATCGTCCAGCGTTTTCCTGCCATCCTCGTCTCATTATGACTTGTTGTATAAGCGATGTCGTTTCATGCTTTCGGTGTAATTTAATGTCTGTCCTTCCACGTGTAGCGTTTAGCGTGTTTCGTAGTAGTAGTAGGTTCCTAATTCCTCCACCGACGACGACGACGACGACGACGACGTCAGCCGAGTCGTAGACTCGGCGGTGCCAAATGTGTGTCATAACGTCATAAAGTCCTGCTTTTGAAAGGTTGCACATCAACAGCAGCGGAAGTGAGGTGCATTTAATCATCGCTTTATACCATCGCACACCAACACCAACACACACACACAGACGTCATGTGCGAGGTTCCGGCGATTTTCTCAATCTCTCCTCATGCCGTTCGGGTTATCCATTTCAAACTGAGCGCCTTTTAAAACCAAATGACAGGTAGCATTGGCATGCAGCACGCATAAGCGCACAAGGACCCTCGGTTCGTTTTTTTGCTTTTCCCAACTGTCAGATGTGTGTATCCTTGCTTTCAGGAGAGCACGATCCTGCACAGAGAGAGAGAGCGGAAAAGAGAGCGAGAGAGCGACCGAGTGCGAGAAAAACCCCTGTCGCCTACTGTGGGAAACGAGCAGAAGCAGGTTCGACGTTTTTTTTCCTTCGTTTGCTTCTGGTTCGTCCTGTCAGTTTGCGTGGAGCTGAAAACGTCAGTATCCTTTCGCCAGTCTTGTGCACGAAGGTACGGGTAGAAAGCGTTACACAACGAACAGTGAACTTTGTCGGGCTCCTAGTTTCTGCCGTGGAAAATCGGGTTCTGTGGCGAAGCAACCACAAACTGTGTCCTCCGCGTGGAAAGGAAGCTTCTCGGAATTCCAAACACTCGACTCACTGTGAATTGACGCATTGCGTTTAGTGAAAGGGTTTCATCGAAGTAGTCCACGGTATTTCTTGACTCCGAAACGACTTCTAGCTGCACAAGGTAATTATGAACCTTAGATTCTTGATTTCGTTTGTTTTTTTTTATCAAATTATAGAAAAATAATAGATTGATTATTTGGCATAGTTACGCTTTAGAGAGTTTATCAAAACATCTTAGACTTTTTTCAATAGATTTGAAATTAGAATATTGTTATTCATTCTGTATCATAAGATGAACTTTTTTCTTCTCTTTATTCGCGGTTTCGTACTTAGCAGGTTCGTCGTTGTTTGGACGTACGTTCCCTGAACGTTCGTCCATGTAAGCAATGATTATTTTCTGCTGCAAAATTTCAAACCTCAAATCATCAAATAATATTTACGAATTATAACTCGATTTATTGCAAAGCGGAGAAGTAAACCACCGAATCTGTATTACACACTAAAGCCAAAGCTTCAAGCTTCCAGGAACGAATCACGTCCATAATCTTCAAGGCTTTATAGACAATAGAACAAACTCTATTGTAATTAACTCCGGTAGATGCGGGATTAGCTGCGGACAGGTGAATCTGGATGCTGCCGAGCTTCAGCTTACATTTAATTAGCCAGAAACGCCGGAGCGAGAAAAAAAACCCTACACCGGTCTTGTTACGGCCCGACGCTACAGCCATTTCGGTGCGGGATTCGATTAGCTCACGATTACGGCCATGAACTGGAGTGAGGGCGATATTTCAAACGCACTTCAACACGACGCCTAGCGGCCCGCGGTTACCATGCCAGGCTCGTCACTGAGTCCTTGGAGGCAGTGCCGGTGCCGGTGCCATATTGTTCTCGGATCACACCACCCTCGGGGGCCCATTTTTCTTCCCGGCAGCTTCAACTCGGGCTAGCATAATTGTGTGTTCGTGGGGCTTTTGTTATTAATTGGGCCGTTGGCATTGTGGATCGTTAATTAGGCATGCTGTCGCGCTCCCGTCGGGAGCCCTTCCGCCCGACGAACTTTGAAAAGAAAGTGGCCATTTGAGGGCCGGGGAATAGCAGAGTCAGAGCTGAAACATCCCAACACCGGGGCATTCGGCATCGCCACACCACCATCGCTCACCGTGTTACGTAAGGCCGGATGGAACATGAACCTCAAGTGAGAAGAAACAAAAAACAAATACACACACCAAAATGGAGCTTTCGGAAGAAATAAAATCCATAAAAAAGCGTGAGCAACGCCGCACCGGTTCGGTTCAAGAAATAGAAACAGTGGCACCGATCCGCGACCTTCACCTTGGTGTGTTGCCGAACGAACTGAACCTGAGGCGGTGAAACAGCCAAGGCGCTGCTCGTTGGAGGAAGGCCGCGTGGGCCGTGGATTTTATTCGTATTTCTGTTGTGTCGAACATCGGCCTAGGTGTGCGAAACACCCCCGAAAGTCGAGAGACACATAGCTATGGGGAGACCACGCGTTTCGGATCTAAGAGAGGAGTGTCGCTGCCTATCCATTTTCCAAGCGCTCTTTCGTCGGCCGGGACAGGGAGTCATTAGTATTCACCGCGAAAGATGCGTGCTCGAATGGCATCGGACGTCGGTGCGGACATCGTTGGACATTTCCGCTCCGATCCTGTTCAGACTGAACGGCTCTGCGATCTGCGTGCAGAGTGCAGAGCTGGCTGCTTTAAACAGGCTTCTATTTCAACAAAGACGAACCGGTTTTTTAGCAAAAACAGGATCCCTGACGTACGGGCGTCAATATGTTTTTTTTTCTCGGTCTGATGATGTCATCGTAGATTTGAGTGCGTGTGCATCACCCGGAAGCACACGAATGGGAAATTTTTGGAGCCATTCTCATTTGGAGCAAAAAAAGCGCAAATTTATTAGAAAACATCTGCTGCGAGAACATGCGTTTACAGTGTATGTGTGGAGCTTTTTGCTTCATAAAGTATGTCGCTGTCGCTAACCGCCGTACCACAAACCGGACCACAGCCAGCAAAGCTATGCTAACAGAGAAAGCCGAAGCGAGACGGCGCGACAAATAATAAACTCGATTTTATCTAGTACGCCACGTGACGCAGCGTTTGGGTTGGTGCAGCCACAGCTTGACGCATATTAACGGGCTGCCCACAAATGCCTGGCGTCGGTTGCACTTTACGTGCAGTCATTACTAACGCTGCTGCTGCTGCTGCAACTACGGTACAACCTACACTAGCCACGAACGCCAAATAGGTCGCTTAGTGTGCTGTGTGCGCGCACACAACCCGTCCTGGTGTTGGTGTGTCCGTGAGCATGATGCCGATGGATTAGGTTGGAAAAACGTTAATGTACATTATTGATCGAGGGCAATGCTGAGGGTACGAGCAATGCTTCACGCGTGTGTTGATCGATTCGTGGTTTCCGATACGTGTGAAAATGGAACGGTGAATAAGAGGCGCGCATCGAGCTTTTCCCACCCATTGTGTTGGGTTGGAATATGTTGGTATGAGAGTACATAACTTGAGCAACAAAAACATTTTTGAAAAAGCACGTTTTCCAACGTTGTGGTCCAGTGAAAATGGGCGTGAAATTTTACATTTACTCTCATATCTTCCAAAACAACCATTGACACATGTTGTATTGAGCACAACATGGTGAATTCTCCAAGTATTGGCATCAAATAAGAAAATATCTTCCAAAACAACCATTGACACATGTTGTATTGAGCACAACATGGTGAATTCTCCAAGTATTGGCATCAAATAAGAATTCTTGAATGCCACAAAGCTTCTCGTGATTTTTCGCTTATAAGTCGGTTTCGTCGTGAAAATCTTCTACAAAGCTGCATCGAAAAAACTCTTCTTGAATCATTGATCTCTACTGTTGCTAGTAAAAAGAGGTTTCGACGAAAGAAGATACATAAACGGGCAAACAGACACATCGGTGTCGCGTGACTAAGATACCAAAATACTCGATCGATTCTCAGCTCACACTCGAAAAAGAAACCCTCAGAAAGACTCCAATCCTGCCTCTGAGGTCGAGGCAAAGTTATGTGTGGTGCACGAATAATTCACACCGAAACTCATCCGCTCACGACCACGCGAATGGAAGCTCCCATCGCAAATCCCCGCAAATCGCAATCGCACCAGAATTCGGGCTTCGTTTGGCGAATTCCAAACCGTGCTCTTCCAGGGTGGCCGGAAAAGTTTTCATTCGAACGGCATATTTCCCAACCGGTGGCGCGAGTGTCGGAACGAATTATCTCGCTTTCAACACTGACGGACGCAGCCGCTCAAAACAAAGACTGCTGAAGAAAGCGAAGAACTCCACAATGGACGACGCTGGGAAAAGTTGGGACCTTTCATCGAAATTTGGGACTGTGGGACATATTTCTGGCCGAAATCACACCGCATTATCCATAAACGTCGCCGACATACTCCGGGTGCCCGAATGGCGATGCTCTGTGGGGTGGGATTAAAAATTAAACTCGCCCATATATTCTGGGCTGGGACGATTCTTCCGGAATGGTTGTCAAATTGCGGTGCGTGATGGGGCTGGTTGGTGGGTCGGGAGCGTATGTGCGGAGTCGTCACTGGCGATGACTGGTCCTGACGTGCTTCGGGGACATTAGAGAGCCGCTTTGTGCGGAGGGGCACATCCGAGAACCAATTAATGAAGTGGGATATGTCATCGGCACATCATGGAGGATTCTAGTCGGAGGACTACGGGAGTGCCTTTTGTCTTGACCCGCATCGGTTGGGGACTGTCATTGTCCAAAACGGAGCTTAATGTGAGATGTGCGATAAGCGATGTGAGCTTGCCGAGTGCATGATGAGGTTTTGATTGAAAGAGTGGTTCTACCAGTCAGATCTTTTATTTCCCAAATAGCTGGTGTACTAATTTCCAGAAACTTTTGCTCCGCCAAATCACAACCTCGACGACAATAGCGCTCGAAATTATGCTCCGTATTGAACCTCACTCGAAATTTGATAGGTCCCAATCAAGCACACCCTCTAACAAAGCAGGTCTTCCAAGAAGGTGACGTCGGGGTTGTCGGGGTGTTGTCACGCAAAGGCACGCGCAAACTTTTGCATCCTACGTCCCCCGACACCGGAGACCGGAGACCTGGTGGGAGGTGGTGTCAATTTTCATGCAATCAAACTCTCGTTCGTGCTTGTAGGTACGCCACACGCTCCAACGCTCAGACGCACACACAGGTCCGGGGCCGGTTATCCTTGAGCCAAAAGTAGCCTAGCCGTAGTTCCGTTCCGCGCAGTGCGCGTAGCGGGCTGATCTGATTTCCCCCGCCAATATCGCCACGAGCAAACACGACTCACGAGTCACTTTGATGTTACACTTTGTGAATCAAAACACAGTCATTTGACACTGGCGGCGACGAGGTGTGGGACGGAACGCGGATCAAACCAATCCGCACAACGTTGGGCAGGTCATAACTTGGCGATTCCAACTTCCCCAGCGAGTGTCAACTGCAACTGCAGAGTAGATATTTATTCATGACCCCATTAGTGTTGCACTGCTGCGATTGCTTGAGAAATGATGTTTCCTGTGCAGTAACCAACCGGGTGGTGTTGGGTCTTCCTTTACCAAAAACCCACTGGAAGTAACATTTTGCTCCAGAACGGCTGGGGAGCTTGGTGGCTTGTCTGTGTGCCACCATTTTTCAAACCCCATGTTCAAGTCCACAAGCGACGGCTTATTAATTCAATCTCAGCCCATCTCGGCGGTTTCGGATGCAGTCGCCGGGGCGCACACGGAGCGACACGAGAGTTTACTCCATTAGCCCGCAGACGCGCTGAAAACATTACGACTGCAGCGCGCACTTGTCGACAGTAATCCTCGAGACACCACCCGGACTCTTTTTTACGGGGTCACCGGCAGAATGATTCATAAGTTTTAATGAATAAATTTCTTGCACAGGCCATAAATGATGCGACAACTTTCTGATGCTGATGCTCCCGGTATACGGTAATCCCAAGTTGGGTTGGCCTCGGAAGGCACCTAGTTATTGACGCAGCGTCGTTGGCACTGATGCGAGATTCGCACCAGGCGATGGAGCCGCTGGAAGCGATGATCGTTTGCTGGCGTCTGGATGGTTTGATCGTTCGCCCTTTATGCCCCTCGACGGTGGCACCTCGTTGCGGTGATGCGGCGTGCATAATCAAGCGGATTAGGACGCGGTTCAGTGAACATAAGAACTTTCTTACACCCACCCCAGGGAAGCGCCCCATTTTTTTTTCGGGAAGATGAGTTGACAGCGCTGAAGATGTTCCGACGTGTAGCTTTCCGTGCAATAAACCCGTGATGTTGCAATATCGCTCCGGACGAGCTAAAGGATGGAAGCGGATATAGAATTAAAAGAAAAGATATCAAAATTGAATCAGCACGAAGATTATCTCCTTCAGCACGGGCGCTCTTTGTGGCATGCCCGTCGCCGTTGACGCTGCCGGTGACGAATCAACCGGAGACGACGTTCTGCCACAAAGAACATCACCACCTGGGGGAGAAGGAACATCCGTGATTCCCGCTTTGTTCTTCGTTGACGTTGACTGTGGATGTCCCGGTCGAACGGCTTTCATGTTTCGGTAATAAAATTATCAATCGAATTTGGTTCATCACGAGCGATACGGTGATTGATATTGAATAGATGGCTGCTGTGGTGGTTGTAAGGCAGGAGCAGGCAATAGACATAAAGAGAACCCATAAAGCGCACACCTTGCTCTGGGAGCGCAAAAAAAACTGGGAATGAATGATCAATTTAACACTTTTGCATTTGGTGTTAATCGTCCCAAGCCGGGTTGACGACGACTGAGTCAATATTGGGATGAGCTTGCGCATCAACACGAAATTCATACCTCGTCAGCAGCAGGTTCAGGTGACGATAGTACGTCGCTTGATGGGCCTTGTTAGAAACTTTAGCGCTCGTTTCGCTAAAGTGATAGTGTGCGACACGTCATGTTCGCTGGGAGAAGACTGCTAATTTTACGAGGAACTTAGCGACACGCTTTATGCTGGATGCGTCATTTGGAATTTCTCTGTTCGCGGTTTGGTGCCAAAACAGGCTGATAGGTCGAATATTTGAATATATTTTAGTGACTCATACAACTCGCCAACAGATGGCGCCACTGAAGTTTAGCTTCGGTGTAGTTTTCACTATAAATTATCACCTACTCAAGAAACCGGAACGAATCCCAGCGTACAACAGACACGTTCTTGAAAACAGACAATAAATTGGCACTAAAAACAGAAGAAAGATATATACTTCCATGCCAGCGCGTTATGATAAGTTATTTAGCCGTGCAATATTCTTTCACCGCCTGACCTTCTCGCGTGCCCTTTCTCCACAACGGGACCAGCGGATATCATCCTCATCATGTTGATGGCACGGCTCAATTACGGCTCAACGGTCGGGAACGTGGCATTTCCTGCCCATCTTACCCGGACCGGACTCTGGTCCGGTACCCGCTGAATGCCATAAACTCAATTCCCGTTGAATTATTGTTTCTGCGCAATAAGAAACCCAACTGCGGCGGGCAAAGACCAGCGGATATCATCCTCATCATGTTGATGGCACGGCTCAATTACGGCTCAACGGTCGGGAACGTGGCATTTCCTGCCCATCTTACCCGGACCGGACTCTGGTCCGGTACCCGCTGAATGCCATAAACTCAATTCCCGTTGAATTATTGTTTCTGCGCAATAAGAAACCCAACTGCGGCGGGCAAACCGGGCCTTAAATGCGTGCTTCAATGTGTGTGTGTGTGTGTTCTTTGTTGTTGTGTTGGGAGGTTGTATGGTAAGCGTCGGGCCCGTTCGAAATCGCTTGCGGCATATTCGAAAGCAGGGGAGGAAAAAAAAAAAACAAGAACTACATCCAAACGGCGACAGTTGCGATGGTTCCAACGCCCACGGCCTCCACGACCGGGAGAGATAATAATGATAGGGAAGCGACCTCCCGGCGTACTATCGCGCACACGCTAGATGGATGAGGCTTTGTCGCGTAATCTCCACCTCCAACCTCTCGTGCAACTGAAACGCACAAACATTAGCCACTACTACACCTACCACTACTACGTCCGACAACTCTGGGACGCTTATCGGGTCGCACTCGTTTTCGCCCGCCGTCGAGTGCGTCAACAATTGCGACGATGCACCGCTGCACTTTGCTGGGAGTTGAGACATATTTTCCTTATATAATGTTTTCCTTTCTGTTCTCTTGTTTTCTTTTCTCTCTTTTTTCTTTTGCATTCGTTTTGGTTTTGGCGCGGTGATGTTTGGGATGGAAATGAAAAAAAAACTACGTTTATGCCGCGTCTTGTTGCCGAATGTTTGCTGGTTGGCGCACTGTTTACACATCGTCTTCTCGCTACCGTACGTGTGCGATTCTTTCTTGTTTACATTAAATTTTGTTTGTTTTATTATGTTTCCCGTTTCTTGGCGTGTTTTGTGTATGTTTTTTTTTAACTTTTCTATATTATTTTTCCGCTTTTGGCACACTTTCTCTGTTTCGATATGCTCAATTTCTTATTGCATCGTATTTGGGTTTACCAACAAAAAAAACATGAACAAAACGAATCAAAATAATACCACAATTCGAAATACCTGAATCATCATCTCCGTCCCAAAACCAACGAAAAAAACAAACCCGTAATCTTAACCCCTTTCCAATATGCACACGACTGCATCCTTCCGCGCCGCCACACCTCCTCCGCAACTCGCCCGCTCCGCAGCCTGACAAAGAGATGCCCCAGTCGGACGGGGGTTACGTTTCACTGGGTGGCGGCGGTCCCAACTCGATCTACAACTCGACAACCGAACCGCAGTCCGGCTCGAAGTCGGTCATGGAGACGGTGAAGCGCGTCATCGGGACGGCCATCGGGGCCCAGGATAAGCACGCGCTGCTGGAGCGCAATGGGGCCGGAGCCCAGCCGTACATTGTCAGTGCCAG
>KZ069350.1:48441-59846 GCA_002091845.1 Anopheles cracens
GTTTGGAACGGCTTTCCTGCCCATTGTTTCCCCGCAATGAAGGACGAAACTATTGTGTCAATCTTTTGCGGCTCCACTCGCTCAACCATCCCATCGCATCCTGCTGCAAAGCCTCCGCGCTCGGAACCGCTTTCCACTTGTCATAAAGACATCCAGCATCTGGTGGGAACGGGGTTGCATGCACTGTTTGTCTCCTCACCCTCATACCGTTCATCGCGCTGACTGACGGCACGTACTCTAAAGATAGCAATCGTGTGACAGATTTCGTTTTGCCAAGCTGTGCCTCGTGCCAGAACGGTATCCCAAGGATAACGCTCCTATAGATAGGTGAGGTAGGTGGGCAAAAAAGTGTATCACATTTCTTCCAACGCTCAGAATGGATTGCTCAAGCAGAAGGAGAAAGGTATGATATATAGGAGAAACTGGGTCATCGCTGTACATTTGTGCAACTGGTTGCAGCGCGGAACGAAGCGACCGACCAATTGGTGTTATTATAGCACAAGTCATAGAGCGGCCAACTTCATCTGAAGGACTGGAGGGCATCTTTTCTGGATGGGGAGGAATAACAACGCTATGACGTACGTAAATGTGCCTGCACTGGAATGGAAATAATAGGCAGTCGAGTTATTGCAAACGCAACAGTATTTGAATTAAAAATAGAGTACAGATGAAGTTGGTTTTAGCTGAAATTTAATTAACTTAAAAATACAATAAATGCTTTTTGAAACACTGTGGAGCATTTGTCTGCAGTGGAGTGCTGTCTGTGGATTGATCCTCATGAAGAACTGACGTAGTGTGTCAGAATACAGAAAGGGAGTTCTTCTTTACAATATTTGCAACTAGTTCTAGATATTTCTGCATTAACGTATCTCTGGAACTTAGGGATGACTTTGAAAACGGTCGGCCATTGTTTCCGCTTTTGGCACACTTTCTCTGTTTCGATATGCTCAATTTCTTATTGCATCGTATTTGGGTTTACCAACAAAAAAAAACGTGAACAAAATGAATCAAAATAATACCACAATTCGAAATACCTGAATCATCATCTCCGTCCCAAAACCAACGAAAAAAACAAACCCGTAATCTTAACCCCTTTCCAATATGCACACGACTGCATCCTTCC
Organism: Anopheles cracens; assembly: GCA_002091845.1. Taxonomy (NCBI): domain Eukaryota; kingdom Metazoa; phylum Arthropoda; class Insecta; order Diptera; family Culicidae; genus Anopheles; species Anopheles cracens. The sequence continues at coordinate 49,565 of KZ069350.1, forward strand.
GCGCCGCCACACCTCCTCCGCAACTCGCCCGCTCCGCAGCCTGACAAAGAGATGCCCCAGTCGGACGGGGGTTACGTTTCACTGGGTGGCGGCGGTCCCATCTCAAACTCACCGGACCGGACAAACTTTCACCATTATTGTTGCGTTAAGTGTGTGCGTGTATTTGGCTTGTGTTTTTTATTCATTTTTTCCGGCTTCGGGATGCCTGATGCTTTCCTTAATGTCCTTTTGGCACTAACGCTCGCACAGTGGTCATCGTTTTGCGGTGTAGGATTAAAATTGTATCTCTGCTTCTCTGTATGTGTGCGTCTTTGAGCTACGCACACGTGGTGTTGGTGATTTTAGTTCTTTTTCCCCCGGTACCCGCTGAATGCCATAAACTCAATTCCCGTTGAATTATTGTTTCTGCGCAATAAGAAACCCAACTGCGGCGGGCAAGCCGGACCTTAAATGCGTGCTTCAATGTGTGTGTGTGTGTGTTCTTTGTTGTTGTGTTGGGAGGTTATATGGTAAGCGTCGGGCCCGTTCGAAATCGCTTGCGGCATATTCGAAAGCAGGGGAGGAAAAAAAACAAGAACTACATCCAAACGGCGACAGTTGCGATGGTTCCAACGCCCACGGCCTCCACGACCGGGAGAGATAATAATGATAGGGAAGCGACCTCCCGGCGTACTATCGCGCACACGCTAGATGGATGAGGCTTTGTCGCGTAATCTCCACCTCCAACCTCTCGTGCAACTGAAACGCACAAACATTAGCCACTACTACACCTACCACTACTACGTCCGACAACTCTGGGACGCTTATCGGGTCGCACTCGTTTTCGCCCGCCGTCGAGTGCGTCAACAATTGCGACGATGCACCGCTGCACTTTGCTGGGAGTTCGCATTCGCTTATGCCACAGTAGCACACTGTAGTTATACCCCCACACACACATACACACACTGTTTGGTGCTTGTAGCTATTATCTGAAGGGGAACGGGAGCTCGCGCTTTTGACGCTTGTATGCTTTGCCTGCCTACCTGCTGCACCAGTTGTGCTTGTTGGAAGATAATTCGATAAGGAAAGCCGGCAATCGATGTTGGAAAGTGGGCCCAACACACTCCACCACAACGGCACAACAGTTCTAATGCCCGTGGAGGATTAGAACGGTGTAGAGCGGCGTGTGCGTGATTGCTCGCTATTAGTGGAAATGAAAAGAAGGAAATGTCAACGCAAAGTATACCATCTTGTTGCTTAATTACTACTAGCCATTTTTCATGTTTCATGCGCTTTTCTGAACAAAACAAAAACTCTTATCAACAAAGAGAGAGCTCAACGCAAACAAAACATCACACAATCACCCACAAGAGAGTAATACGCGAGCCGAACAGCCAGAATTTCGTGACACATTACATCGAACACCACCACTACACTCATCTCAAACTCACCGGACCGGACAAACTTTCACCATTATTGTTGCGTTAAGTGTGTGCGTGTATTTGGCTTGTGTTTTTTATTCATTTTTTCCGGCTTCGGGATGCCTGATGCTTTCCTTAATGTCCTTTTGGCACTAACGCTCGCACAGTGGTCATCGTTTTGCGGTGTAGGATTAAAATTGTATCTCTGCTTCTCTGTATGTGTGCGTCCTGAGATTGAATTAATAAGCCGTCGCTTGTGGACTTGAACATGGGGTTTGAAAAATGGTGGCACACAGACAAGCCACCAAGTTCCCCAGCCGTTCTGGAGCAAAATGTTACTTCCAGTGGGTTTTTGGTTGATTACTGCACAGGAAACATCATTTCTCAAGCAATCGCAGCAGTGCAACACTAATGGGGTCATGAATAAATATCTACTCTGCAGTTGCAGATGACACTCGCTGGGGAAGTTGGAATCGCTCAGTTATGACCTGCACAACGTTGTGCGGATTGGTTTGATCCGCGTTCCGTCCCACACCTCGTCGCCGCCAGTGTCAAATGACTGTGTTTTGATTCGCAAAGTGTAACATCAAAGTGACTCGTGAGTCGTGTTTGCTCGTGGCGATATTGGCGGGGGAAATCAGATCAGCCCGCTGCGCGCACTGCGCGGAACGGAACTATGGCTAGGCTACTTTTGGCTCAAGGATAACCGGCCCCGGACCTGTGTGTGCGTCTGAGCGTTGGAGCGTGTGGCGTACCTACAAGCACGAACGAGAGTTTGATTGCATGAAAATTGACACCACCTCCCACCAGGTCTCCGGTCTCCGGTGTCGGGGGACGTAGGATGCAAAAGTTTGCGCGTGCCTTTGCGTGACAACACCCCGACAACCCCGACGTCACCTTCTTGGAAGACCTGCTTTGTTAGAGGGTGTGCTTGATTGGGGCCTATCAAATTTCGAGTGAGGTTCAATACGAATTCTTATTTGATGCCAATACTTGGAGAATTCACCATGTTGTGCTCAATACAACATGTGTCAATGGTTGTTTTGGAAGATATAAGAGTAAATGTAAAATTTCACGCCCATTTTCACTGAACCACAATGGTGGAAAACGTGCTTTTTCAAAAATATTTTTGTTGCTCAAGTTATGTACTCTTATACCAACATATTCCAACCCAACACAATGGGTGGGAAAAGCTCGTTGCGCGCCTCTTATTCACCGTTCCATTTTCACACGTATCGGAAACCACGAATCGATCAACACACGCGTGAAGCATTGCTCGTACCCTCAGCATTGCCCTCGATCAATAATGTACATTAACGTTTTTCCAACCTAATCCATCGGCATCATGCTCACGGACACACCAACACCAGGACGGGTTGTGTGCGCGCACACAGCACACTAAGCGACCTATTTGGCGTTCGTGGCTAGTGTAGGTTGTACCGTAGTTGCAGCAGCAGCAGCAGCGTTAGTAATGACTGCACGTAAAGTGCAACCGACGCCAGGCATTTGTGGGCAGCCCGTTAATATGCGTCAAGCTGTGGCTGCACCAACCCAAACGCTGCGTCACGTGGCGTACTAGATAAAATCGAGTTTATTATTTGTCGCGCCGTCTCGCTTCGGCTTTCTCTGTTAGCATAGCTTTGCTGGCTGTGGTCCGGTTTGTGGTACGGCGGTTAGCGACAGCGACATACTTTATGAAGCAAAAAGCTCCACACATACACTGTAAACGCATGTTCTCGCAGCAGATGTTTTCTAATAAATTTGCGCTTTTTTTGCTGCAAATGAGAATGGCCCCAAAAATTTCCCCTTCGTGTGCTTCCGGGTGATGCACACGCACTCGAATCTACGATGACATCATCAGACCGAGAAAAAAAAACATATTGACGCCCGTACGTCGGGGATCCTGTTTGTGCTAAAAAACCGGTTCGTCTTTGTTGAAATAGAAGCCTGTTTAAAGCAGCCAGCTCTGCACTCTGCACGCAGATCGCAGAATGCTAAAAAACCGGTTCGTCTTTGTTGAAATAGAAGCCTGTTTAAAGCAGCCAGCTCTGCACTCTGCACGCAGATCGCAGAGCCGTTCAGTCTGAACAGGATCGGAGCGGAAATGTCCAACGATGTCCGCACCGACGTCCGATGCCATTCGAGCACGCATCTTTCGCGGTGAATACTAATGACTCCCTGTCCCGGCCGACGAAAGAGCGCTTGGAAAATGGATAGGCAGCGACACTCCTCTCTTAGATCCGAAACGCGTGGTCTCCCCATAGCTATGTGTCTCTCGACTTTCGGGGGTGTTTCGCACACCTAGGCCGATGTTCGACACAACAGAAATACGAATAAAATCCACGGCCCACGCGGCCTTCCTCCAACGAGCAGCGCCTTGGCTGTTTCACCGCCTCAGGTTCAGTTCGTTCGGCAACACACCAAGGTGAAGGTCGCGGATCGGTGCCACTGTTTCTATTTCTTGAACCGAACCGGTGCGGCGTTGCTCACGCTTTTTTATGGATTTTATTTCTTCCGAAAGCTCCATTTTGGTGTGTGTATTTGTTTTTTGTTTCTTCTCACTTGAGGTTCATGTTCCATCCGGCCTTACGTAACACGGTGAGCGATGGTGGTGTGGCGATGCCGAATGCCCCGGTGTTGGGATGTTTCAGCTCTGACTCTGCTATTCCCCGGCCCTCAAATGGCCACTTTCTTTTCAAAGTTCGTCGGGCGGAAGGGCTCCCGACGGGAGCGCGACAGCATGCCTAATTAACGATCCACAATGCCAACGGCCCAATTAATAACAAAAGCCCCACGAACACACAATTATGCTAGCCCGAGTTGAAGCTGCCGGGAAGAAAAATGGGCCCCCGAGGGTGGTGTGATCCGAGAACAATATGGCACCGGCACTGCCTCCAAGGACTCAGTGACGAGCCTGGCATGGTAACCGCGGGCCGCTAGGCGTCGTGTTGAAGTGCGTTTGAAATATCGCCCTCACTCCAGTTCATGGCCGTAATCGTGAGCTAATCGAATCCCGCACCGAAATGGCTGTAGCGTCGGGCCGTAACAAGACCGGTGTAGGGTTTTTTTTCTCGCTCCGGCGTTTCTGGCTAATTAAATGTAAGCTGAAGCTCGGCAGCATCCAGATTCACCTGTCCGCAGCTAATCCCGCATCTACCGGAGTTAATTACAATAGAGTTTGTTCTATTGTCTATAAAGCCTTGAAGATTATGGACGTGATTCGTTCCTGGAAGCTTGAAGCTTTGGCTTTAGTGTGTAATACAGATTCGGTGGTTTACTTCTCCGCTTTGCAATAAATCGAGTTATAATTCGTAAATATTATTTGATGATTTGAGGTTTGAAATTTTGCAGCAGAAAATAATCATTGCTTACATGGACGAACGTTCAGGGAACGTACGTCCAAACAACGACGAACCTGCTAAGTACGAAACCGCGAATAAAGAGAAGAAAAAAGTTCATCTTATGATACAGAATGAATAACAATATTCTAATTTCAAATCTATTGAAAAAAGTCTAAGATGTTTTGATAAACTCTCTAAAGCGTAACTATGCCAAATAATCAATCTATTATTTTTCTATAATTTGATAAAAAAACCCTCATCATTACAATTAATAAAAAGACAATCTAGTGAGAGTTTATTTTAACTAACAAACATTTTTCAAAAAATCTATCAAAAAAATGAAGAAAAAGAGTATCTTATTGATTCTATTCTATACCTTGATCAGCTTCTAAGGACAAGTCTAAAACTGTCGTAAGTTTCAAACAGCTCGACAAGGATACGTCCAACACCAAATACCCTTTCTTCCTGCAATTTGTTTGGCAAACAACGCACATGACTTTCAAAACCTCACAGAGCATTCCAAAGAACGAAAACAGCAGCACAAGGACATAAAGCATCAGCTCCATGACATGCAATCATAAGTTTAAACTATCTGCATGCGCGGGTCGGGTTGCTCACGTCTGCCAGACCCCACCTTTAGGAGCAATCGATAAAACAAACTCTCCCCCAAAACGATCCAACGGTTTCCGAGCCGAATAATGGACAAATTCCAAACGCTCTTACGAAATCGTAAACGAAACTGTTGCAAACTCGCAAGAATCTCTTCCCATTCTCGCTGGCACCGAAGAAGCAGTCCAAGCCGAGCCCTTCAACGGGCCCAGCGTGCGATAAAGCAGCCGCCTGGCATGCGTCCAAGCAGGCACATTTCGTGCCCTGATAAGTGAGCTTAAATTGAAGTGTAAATATTTGCGCTGGAACAGCCCTTCCAAACTGGCTTCCCCGTCCCGTATCCCGGCAATCCTAGAAAAGGGGTAAGTTACGTCATGCTGACCAGCCGTGCGACTGCTCCCTCACCAATCGATGCTGCATTCGGGTCGTGCGGGTGGGCCAGGAAGCCCAAAGCGACCCCCGGACGTAACGAAACGAAACGACCCAACGAACCGTGCGCTGCCAAACGCTGCGGCACGTTCTTGGGCGATTTCGAATGCGCCCCGTGCGAATGCGGCGTTATGTAAGCGGCAGGACTCGAAACTGTCTCCGTTCGCCAACGCCGCCAACGCCGGTGTTTCGGGAGCGGGCGGACGGACTACGGCGAGGTGACATTCAAATGAGCACCCACAACGAAACGCAACACAGCCGGTGTGTGCTACTGTACTGGCCGGTGTGGCTGTGAGTGGCACCATCATCATCGTTTAGCAGGTAGGTGAGAAGATAGCTTCGAACAAGGCAAGTCTTGGAGCTGCTCCTCGAGAGCCTGCTTTCAAAGCGGACGCAGGTGTCAAAAAAAATCGTACCCCATCCACAAAACATGAGTAGATGACTTTTTGCAAGAGAGAATTCTATCCGTTCCGAAAAACAAGCCGTTCTCCAGCGAAAAAAACCGTTAGTGGTTTACTCGGTTCGTTGGTTGCGCTTGTATTGGTATTGGTGTAGTACCAAAGGTGCCAACTTCCTCTCTCGACAGCCAAAAAGGACATTCCTCTCGTTCTCTCTTGAACCAAGAGAGAAATGAAGAAAGGATAACGTCGACGGGAGAAAATTCCTCTACCGTATTTCCATCTGACAGGAGTAGGCCATGAGCGAATAATGGTATGTGTGTGCGAGATTCTGTACATGTTTGCGTATGTGTGCATACACTCGAAATGGGGGTTTGGCACACGTGTGTGGGTGTGTGTGTGTTCGTTTGTACAAACTTTTCCATTTTTCCCTTGCAGTGACGAATCTCCCGTGCGAGGTAACTGGGAACGTTTCGCTTATGTAACCTCACTTATCGGAGGATGCAGGCAGCGCAAGTTTTCACGACGTGCTGCATATCGCGGTACGCAACCGATACCTAGTGGAAGGCAAGACTTTTTCTCCCTTGGTTCCACATTGGGAAGATCCTTGGAGGTTCTTCCGCTAGGACAAGTACCAACGACACTCGTGTGGTAAAACTCACGTCTATATTGCTACACATTTCAAATCCTTGGAGGTTCTTCCGCTAGGACAAGTACCAACGACACTCGTGTGGTAAAACTCACGTCTATATTGCTACACATTTCATCAAACGAAATCAAGAATCTAAGGTTCATAATTACCTTGTGCAGCTAGAAGTCGTTTCGGAGTCGAGAACTACCGTGGACTACTTCGATGAAACCCTTTCACTAAACGCAATGCGTCAATTCACAGTGAGTGGAGTGTTTGGAATTCCGAGAAGCTTCCTTTCCACGCGGAGGACACAGTTTGTGGTTGCTTCGCCACAGAACCCGATTTTCCACGGCAGAAACTAGGAGCCCGACAAAGTTCACTGTTCGTTGTGTAACGCTTTCTACTCGTACCTTCGTGCACAAGACTGGCGAAAGGATACTGACGTTTTCAGCTCTACGCAAACTGACAGGACGAACCAGAAGCAAACGAAGGAAAAAAACGTCGAACCTGCTTCTGCTCGTTTCCCACAGTAGACGACAGGGGTTTTTCTCGCACTTGGTCGCTCTCTCGCTCTCTTTTCCGCTCTCTCTCTCTGTGCAGGATCGTGCTCTCCTGAAAACAAGGATACACACATCTGACAGTTGGGAAAAGCAAAAAAACGAACCGAGGGTCCTTGTGCGCTTATGCGTGCTGCATGCCAATGCTACCTGTCATTTGGTTTTAAAAGGCGCTCAGTTTGAAATGGAAAATCCGAACGGCATGGGGAGAGATTGAGAAAATCGCCGGAACCTCGCACATGACGTCTGTGTGTGTGTGTTGGTGTTGGTGTGCGATGGTATAAAGCGATGATTAAATGCACCTCACTTCCGCTGCTGTTGATGTGCAACCTTTCAAAAGCAGGACTTTATGACGTTATGACACACATTTGGCACCGCCGAGTCTACGACTCGGCTGACGTCGTCGTCGTCGTCGTCGTCGGTGGAGGAATTAGGAACCCACTACTACTACGGAACACGCTAAACTACACGTGGAAGGACAGACATTAAATTACACCGAAAGCATGAAAGGACATCGCTTATACAACAAGTCATGATGAGACGAGGATGGCAGGAAAACGCTGGACGATATGGGTAGAAAAGTGTGAAGGATGAGGAGCATTACGTTTCCCATTGTTTCGGTTCGCTTTTCCCGAACAGAACCCCGCGCGACCGATGAGGACGGTGTGGTGTGAAAATTACGAAACACGCTGGAATAGGTGTTGTGATGAGTGAGGAAAATCAATAATCAATGCCTACTGCAAGTAGCGCTTCTATGGTTCTATCTGATTCCGCAGTGTCTAAACGGAGCGCGACCGTTTGATTAGCTACCACCAACAAAAGCCGCCGTACGTACTAGTGTTAGAGAACACCCGGGGCACCTTCTCCTCTAGATCCGATGTTATTCTACTGTTCGGTAGTTAGTACTTTACGAGCTAATCGCTAGAGAGTTGTTAAAGTTAAGCAAGAAAGGAACAGATAAAAGGAGTCGAGTGGGTTTGGAGCGCGCTGGAGCTAACGAAACCAAATACGAAAACACGTCCGTACATACCTCTGCTGTATACCACCCTCTCGACGGAAGCCCTCGCGAGCCGATCAAAACAATCGCAAAACACCACGCGAGACAGCCCGAGATGACGTTTGGAGCACTTGCGTACAGTGAATGAAAAAAATATTCCACACAGCAGCGCACGCCTGCTTTTGGGGTCAGCCAAGGAAATTACACAACCACGCCGTCGCCGTCGGTGCCGTCGTCGTCGTCGCCCTGCCCGGATGACGCTGCTCGTTGCCACACGACTTCGCTGCACTTGCACGGGATTTCCACGTTGTTTACCACCGAAACTATGGCACGCGACAAAGAAATACACGGGACAGATCAGGGCAATTCTCTCGTCACAGAACACAACGGGACTATGGAAAAACAAAACCTATACCACACCACCGATATGGGAGGGTGCCGTGATAGACGACTCGCTTCACTGGCACGAAATCCACGCGCGGGTAATGGGGTAGACCTTAGCGGATGGAATTTCTCACCGTATCGCTTTTCTCTGCCACTACGCAGCTTCAACCTCGACACTTGCTCGGGACCAGAGAGCTCGCGCAAAACACCACCTCGCGCAAACGACGTCTTGAGAAACACGTTTTGGGAGGGCGAAACGTCAGCAGCATGCGCACAACTTTGGCCAGCATCATGTTGTTTTGCTTGTGGCATCAGTGGTGCTTCGGCGGTGCAAAACTGGGTATACAATAAGAACCATTCCGTTTTTTCTTGACCAACGTTTTCTCATTAAACGTTGGAAACTCATTCATGTTGTGGAAAGTTCGCCACAACAAACGATGTAGTGAGTTTTGAGACCAACGGCGTTTACTTTATTCGCTTTTCTCTTTTTTCAGTTCTAGATATGTTCCATCAATCTGAACATATTGTGATCCAGGATTCCAATCCGGTCCTATCGGATTAAAAGCATGATCTTATCGCCACAAAGGGTCATATTTCACTGGGAGAATTATGCCCTTAAAAATATTAAAAAGTTAAACAAACATACGTGAAAAGAGCTGAAATTGAATTTTGACTATAACAGACTGAGATATTGTAGTCAGAAAAACTTTAATTTTAGTAGTGGCTCCTTTCCAAAGAGATTTTTTAATGCAAGACAGTCATGCTAATGCACTTAATGGCAAAGCAAACATAGGTTCTTCCAGCTAATTTTCGTCATATTTGGTTATATATGAGCAGCCGTGTGCTGTATGAACTTAACGTTTTTTTATTAAAGGTCCAATAAATACGACTTGCTACACCACTGTGCACCAGTATTACTTTTTACCATTGTGCATTTTATTTCTTTACATCAAAACCCATCAAAATCTGTTGATGTCAAAGCTATCAAATCCAAAAGAAATTAACAAAAATCAGAGCAAATTACATTGTACAAATTTTATTTTTTTAGTTTTACGCTTAATTTTAAAATTTATCAAAAAGTAAAAATTTTAACATGAGCTCAATTGCTTCAAAAACTGTACAAAAAAAAACTACAACTGGTAATTAAAATTCCGAAGCTTTCCGAGCTAATAAACAAAAAAACTTTTGTGAGGCTTATGCTGTTCAATTACTAAATCAAGGAAAGGTCTTCTTATTCTTCTCTTTCCATATATCAGCATGCATGAGTCGCTCACAGCGCTATGCTCACTTTTCTTTTCTCATACACTCACTTGCCTCTCACTGTTCATTGAACATAAACATGGCAACGATAGACAGGATCATTTTGCGACGATATGGTACATCTCACAAGGATAATTTTCACGCTATGAACCACCATGGAAACCTAAACAACGGATACCTCTGAGAGATCTCTAACGCCTCTCATCGTTATAGTCCTTGAAACCTTCGCAGTATATGGTTTGCTCAGTAATTGCGATTGCTATCCATTTGCTACGA
>KZ069350.1:59856-101517 GCA_002091845.1 Anopheles cracens
TTCATGACCAATCTAATATAGACCGATGGTCCGCCAGAAGACCCACGATTATCGACAGGTTGATGACGATTGGCGACAGTGGGCGGTGTTTAGATTTTTACTGTTATTGAAGCGGCTGATAACTCATGCGTCATGCATTACAAATACATGTTACAAATTTTCAAATACAAAAGTTACAAATTTTCTTAATTTATGAGCATATGCGCGTATTTATAAGTAATATAACAATTGATTTACCGCAATATTTATCTGAAAATTGACTTATTAAAAACAAACAATTTAAATAAAAAAAAGTTCAAATTAAAGCTAAAAGCTTCAAAACATTTCAGAAAGCTTCGCCATCTTTTAAGCTCAATTCATTAGCATGACCACCAAAAGGCTGTACCAAAAAGGCCATTCGAGCAGTTTGAATGAATCGATAAAGTTCGATTCAAGCAGTTTTTATAACACGGATTTTGTAAATGAAGTCAACTCATCCGATGAAACTATGTTATTTCAAACGAAAATACAAAATTATTCAAACGAAATTACAAGAAACATTTGATACATTGCTAGAGTATGGACATGACAGCTCGGCAAAATGCATTTATAAGTGGCAGCTTAAAACTTAAGCGTAATGTGCAGTGACCTTTTCAAAACAACTGTGGGGTATTTTATTTCCAAATTGAGCAATCGAATAGAAAATTTTCTACATCCGTGTGTAATCGGACTGATATAGCTAGAAAGCCATCAAAAAATCATACGTAGTTAAAGAATCGAAAAGATACCAAGCATTGTCGTAATGGTATTAGTACAGCTTAGGTATTAGTGTAAAAGCTTTCGCGCTGCGCGCCTGCAAGTATGCAATCGCTGTAACTGTGCTACTTTGTCCGAAAATCCGAACTTTCCTACAGGCATGGTCTGTTACAGCCGAAAGATGGAAAACATTTTTAAAATTTATGATATTTTTCATCATGATTTAAGCTAGAAAACCCCTTTATACGATAAGTGGAAACCGTGGAAAAATTAACCTAGAAAAACCAGAAAACTGAAAACTATTATCAACTATTACCAGCATCGCAGATGGCACCATATTTGTTGGTGACGATGTAACATACATTTTATATGTAGAAATATAATTGATTTGCTTGATTTGCCCTTTTAGTGAGCAAAAACTCTTCAATGTTTGTCATACGCAACACTCGAATCATCTCTCTCATCAATGCTCTCATTTCGTGTAGTCACTTACGTGGTAACTTAAAGTACTATGATTAAGTAACTTTCACTTACGGTGGCGTTTCGATGTGTTTCATTTCCACTGCAGCCATAATGTAATGCCGGCTGGTGTAGAGAGTCGTCGAAGCACCTTTCCTTGAAGGCTGATACCGGCACCACTGTTGAACAATTTTTTCGGATGATGGACGGTTGAGTAATCCGGCGCACGATCTGCAGCAGTAACAGCTGCACTTCACTCCGAAAATTCACTTTTTACTCTTCAACTCGAAGCGGCCAAACGCCCGCAGCACTATGCTGATAAAAACAGAAAACCCAGGCACAAAGAATTTCACATTAACCTTCAAGCACCGTTTACCTTCGGAAAACAAACACAAAAACACGGACAGACTCCGACGGCCGGCGCCGCCGATTCGGTGCGGACACGATTTTGCACTACATTCACCGCAAAACAAGCGCAGCACGAAGGGGGGTTTGATTTTCTTTCCAAGACGAATGCACTGCTTGAAGGAAGAACTATTCGCAGCACCATTCCACCGTGCTGGTGGACTTATTATCAATTTTTGTACACACTCGATTGCATCCCGAACACTGAACGCAAACATTGACAAGCCCGCAAGCGAGGCAACCGGGCGGCCACCATTAGCTCGTCAGCTTGTGCCGGCCTCCTTTCTTTCTCCGCGCGTTTGCACCGGTGATAAAAACTAATCATAGGTTTGCACGTGCGCGCCTAGTCAAACCATCATGTCGGACACATTCGCAGCCCGTTTCGATGCAACCTGGATCGTTATGCTGATTTCACCCGAACGGGCTCCACAGACGCCACACAAGGCCACCGCTCAGTGGAAGATTGATTTACCGCAATATTTATCTGAAAATTGACTTATTAAAAACAAACAATTTAAATAAAAAAAAGTTCAAATTAAAGCTAAAAGCTTCAAAACATTTCAGAAAGCTTCGCCATCTTTTAAGCTCAATTCATTAGCATGACCACCAAAAGGCTGTACCAAAAAGGCCATTCGAGCAGTTTGAATGAATCGATAAAGTTCGATTCAAGCAGTTTTTATAACACGGATTTTGTAAATGAAGTCAACTCATCCGATGAAACTATGTTATTTCAAACGAAAATACAAAATTATTCAAACGAAATTATAAGAAACATTTGATACATTGCTAGAGTATGGACATGACAGCTCGGCAAAATGCATTTATAAGTGGCAGCTTAAAACTTAAGCGTAATGTGCAGTGACCTTTTCAAAACAACTGTGTTTTATTTCCAAATTGAGCAATCGAATAGAAAATTTTCTACATCCGTGTGTAATCGGACTGATATAGCTAGAAAGCCATCAAAAAATCATACGTAGTTAAAGAATCGAAAAGATACCAAGCATTGTCGTAATGGTATTAGTACAGCTTAGGTATTAGTGTAAAAGCTTTCGCGCTGCGCGCCTGCAAGTATGCAATCGCTGTAACTGTGCTACTTTGTCCGAAAATCCGAACTTTCCTACAGGCATGGTCTGTTACAGCCGAAAGATGGAAAACATTTTTAAAATTTATGATATTTTTCATCATGACCTCAGTTAGAAAACCCGTTATACGATAAGTGGAAACCGTGGAAAAATTAACCTAGAAAAACCAGAAAACTGAAAACTATTATCAACTATTACCAGCATCGCAGATGGCACCATATTTGTTGGTGACGATGTAACATACATTTTATCTGTAGAAATATAATTGAATTGCTTGATTTGCCCTTTTAGTGAGCAAAAACTCTTCAATGTTTGTCATACGCAACACTCGAATCGTCTCTCTCATCAATGCTCTCATTTCGTGTGGTCACTTACGTGGTAACTTAAAGTACTATGATTAAGTAACTTTCACTTACGGTGGCGTTTCGATGTGTTTCATTTCCACTGCAGCCATAATGTAATGCCGGCTGGTGTAGAGAGTCGTCGAAGCACCTTTCCTTGAAGGCTGATACCGGCACCACTGTTGAACAATTTTTTCGGATGATGGACGGTTGAGTAATCCGGCGCACGATCTGCAGCAGTAACAGCTGCACTTCACTCCGAAAATTCACTTTTTACTCTTCAACTCGAAGCGGCCAAACGCCCGCAGCACTATGCTGATAAAAACAGAAAACCCAGGCACAAAGAATTTCACATTAACCTTCAAGCACCGTTTACCTTCGTAAAACAAACACAAAAACACGGACAGACTCCGACGGCCGGCGCCGCCGATTCGGTGCGGACACGATTTTGCACTACATTCACCGCAAAACAAGCGCAGCACGAAGGGGGGTTTGATTTTCTTTCCAAGACGAATGCACTGCTTGAAGGAAGAACTATTCGCAGCACCATTCCACCGTGCTGGTGGACTTATTATCAATTTTTGTACACACTCGATTGCATCCCGAACACTGAACGCAAACATTGACAAGCCCGCAAGCGAGGCAACCGGGCGGCCACCATTACCTCGTCAGCTTGTGCCGGCCTTCTTTCTTTCTCCGCGCGTTTGCACCGGTGATAAAAACTAATCATAGGTTTGCACGTGCGCGCCTAGTCAAACCATCATGTCGGACACATTCGCAGCCCGTTTCGATGCAACCTGGATCGTTATGCTGATTTCACCCGAACGGGCTCCACAGACGCCACACAAGGCCACCGCTCAGTGGAAGACAGACGGACTCACCGGAGACACCTGATGGGATGACGGATGACGGAGGCTCCACTTCTCCGGTAGGACGAAGCGGGCACAAACCTGTTTTTAAGGAATGGCCAACCAACAAGAAGAGATGGATGGATAGATGAGGGTTGCTTTTTGTAGCAAGCGGCTCGGACGACTAGTGGCAGGAACGTTCAGGATTGGCTGGTTGTGTTTGTACTGACGCAAATCGGGCTAGGGACGATCTTCAAGATCGATATGTAACACTTGTATACTGTGAGTTTCATTACAATCAGTAGCTGTTCAAGAATTTATTGCCCTTTATCAAGAAGTCGTTCAACTTGTTTTGACACCTATTTGTATATCTTCTTCAATAATCCCTCTTGCTTATACTAGAACCCATCCGAACCCATCACAATCACGATCCGCGCAATAACAACACTTGACGATTCGGGAATCCCTAAGGCGCACAGCGAATCAACCGGTTTTCAAGGCACGGTCCATAAAATTCCCCTATCTCATCACCACCGTCTGAATTAATGCAACGAATGCATTTAGCAGTCTAAACACCCCACCTCCGTGCGAACAGTCGCGTGAGTATGAGCATTGCGCATCTCACGACGCAGTTCAATCGAAAGTCCAGAATTTGGTCGGAAGGTGGAAGTGCCACCAACACTTCAATCGGCCGATAAGGGCTCCCGGCGGTTAGTACTTCACCGCAGCCAAACAGGAACATTCCACTTCGCACCAACTTTGTCTGCACCGACGATCGGTCACAAGAGGGCCAACCGGGGACGGGGTTGGATCAAATGAAGGATTTCGTTTGTTCAAGCGCATGTAAACAATTTATTGGAATAAGTGGGCAGCTTTGTCTGATCCCTGCACGGTTCCATGGATCATCCACAGCCGATTGTTCTCACATCGTTGAGTAGAGAAGCATTGAGGAACACTGTGTTTTCCGACAAACAGGCAGTTGAAACGGGTTGTCTGATCTTGTTGTAACAGATCACACAGTTCAATTAAAATGTATTAGCTACCAGTATTGATTCTAATGCATTCTAATTCACACCTTCCCGAGGGCAGGGTAGTCAAACACAAATGTTTCTTTTCGCTTTGGCACTAATCGCATGTAGGAATTTTGACAGACATTTTGAAAATCACAGCTGGGCTTCATATCTACTGAGGAGAAGCGATAACAGCGACTACTTCAATTTAAGAACTTTGTCTGACTTGAGGAGGGAATTTGTTTAAAAAAAATACTTCCTTATATTAAAGGTCAAATATTCTTTAAATTACAAATGGAATGACTGAGCATCGAGAACGAAATGGCTGAAAGGTTTGGCCTGGAAGACGCGTTTCGAAAAAGTTGTTGCACATATTTCGTATTTAAGGACAGCTTTGGCAAATTTGTTTTACAAAACCGTTGACATGTTCCAACTATATCTCTTTCGGTGTTCGACAGCCCCGAAAGCTTAGTTCGTCACCAAAAGCCTGGAGTATCGTTTACCGAACGAATCTAAATTAAATCTAATCCATTTCACCTCGCACCGTGCCTATTCTCAGTCAACCGTCCAGAAGCGGCCACTCGGGGACAAACAAAAAATCAATTATTCATCGTTCCCCTCCCACCAGGCTCGCCAGAAACCCTTTCCGCGGCATGAAGAGCCGCTGTTGTTCAACCGGAGTACAGCGACTTGAAGTACCTCGTCGAAACGACTATTTGCCGAATGCAATCGATGGCATCATACACACAAAAAAACTCGCTAGTTGCTTAGCACACACACACACAGATAGGCTCACAAAAAATCGCTAGTTTTGCGCACTTGTCAGGTTTTTTTTCTGCTGTTTGTGTTCCGTTTTTTATGGCTTTTTGTGGCGTGGATTGGAAGATAATTTTAAAGACGGATCGGGGGTCACGGAGAAACCCCAAAAGGTGAGGGGATATAAACCTGGCTGCTGTCGAAGGCTGTGGAGGTCGACATCAGCAGAATCCCAATGCAACGGAGCCGGATCTTCACACAACCAAACACCGCAGCATCCTCAAATCACACTCTCGTGCACTTGGACGTGCCGGCACATTAAAGACGCGATTTGATGATAGTTTGCGCAGCAGAAAGGGTCGGTCCGCGTGTGCGCGCATCCCAGCGGAATATCTAATCTGATCGCACACATTGATCCGCCGAACGCGATATACACGCCGGGGGGGAAGCTAGTTTTATTCTAGTCGTTGCGCCTGGAGAATAGGCCGTTTCCGTTTGGAGGGCCGATGTTTGGTCGATTGTTCGGACGGAGTATTCACTTTTCGGTCATGTATCGCTGTCGATCGCAGCATCAGCGCCGGTCATAGTCGGCCAAGCACGCAACTATTGGACGGTGACCTATTTGAACAATGGCTTACGGCTCAGGCCGCCACCACGCTTATCCACTCTCCTTTCCACTCCAGTTCCAACCTGTTTTTTTTAGTTTGTTTGTTATGAGGGCTGATCACACGCGACGAGGGAGAGGGAGGGAGAGAGCGAGAGAAAGAGGAGCGAAGCAAATACCACACACTAAACCCCAAATTTCAACTACCCCCACTAACACATGTTCTCCAACGAACGCCAAACACGCAAATCGAACACGGCCCAGCACGAAATCCGAATTCCCCAGCGGTTTACCGAAAGCTGGCCACAGAGGCAAAAAAATGCCAATCACACCACCGCGATGGTACACACTTCACCGATGCCCGCGGCCGGAGCTTTTACGTCAGGACGACAGGCAACGGTCGAAAAGAAACGATGGTAACGCGGTAATCATCTCCCCGGGTGCGGTGTGGGTGATCCCCGGGCGCGGAATGGAATGTCATAAATTTTTGCAGACCGATGATAATATAAGCGCAAACGATATGAAATACAACCGACCGACCGATACTCCACGAAACAAACGCACGTAACACACCACTTGCACGAACGGAACTAACGCGGCGCGGTAAACGGACAAATTTCACGGATTGGAAATCGAATGCTGCAAAGCACACCCAGCGAAGTTCCCGGCGCGATCGAATCTCCCGCACACAGCATCAAATGACGAACGATCGTAAACGACGACGACGACGGGCAAAACAAAACATCCCGGCGCGATCGAATCTCCCGCACACAGCATCAAATGACGAACGATCGTAAACGACGACGACGACGGGCAAAACAAAACGAGATCGCCGATGGACCTGCTGCCCCGTTGTGTTGCGGGCACAGTGGCGCTGTGGGTGGACACAATTTCATGCGCGATCGGGTTTTATTTTTATTTAACTCACGTACGGCGACTGCTAGAGTATTAGCTTCAGCTTAGCAAGCTTTTTCTAAGGCTAACCAATAGTTTTAAGTTAATGTTATAAACGATTGTTTAAATATTATAGTAATTCAACATAAAAGGTACAGAAGAAGATTAATTTTATGTTGCTTACGTACCAATTAAAGTAAAGTTAGTAGGAATATAAGGTGTGAAGAATTAATGCATTAGCGAAAATATTATGATAGGAGCATCGTTCATAACTAACAGTTTTTTGAAATTAGTAATATTATCTTAAAAGTCTGATTTTTGTACATCAATCAGGATAGATCTCAATAAAACGTTTGTTTCGTTGAATTTTACTTCAATTTTGTTTAAATTTAAATTAATTTTTATTTTATCTTATCTTCTTATGTCTTTAAATAAAAATTCTATATCTTTGAGACATTATATCATGTTTCATTTTAATTTTATAGAATATATCACAAAATTATTATCCTCTTCATAACCATAATCCACAACGTCATGGAAAACTTGAAGATTAATTATTGTCAAAATTCTTACGGTGTCGTGAACTGTTTTATTAAAATGTTGAGAAATTTTATTTAGATAAATTTAGAGGAGCTTAGAGTGCTTCAAATCATCTCAGCAATTCAATGAATTATCAATCGACAATGATAATGTTATTTTCGAATAAGTGGTGTCGAACCAGTGACCATGATTTTATTTAGTTTGTTGTTTTGTTGTCACAAATCACAACTATTAATGTGTGCATAAATTGCTTTTAGATCTACTTGCTTTAATATAATTTACATTATAATAAAATTTAGATATAATATTAAAGAGACTTTGAGACATTCGTATTAGTGTATGCAAAAATTAAGTGAAAAAAAAAACTTTACTTAAATAACAAACTACTTGAGCTGGAAATGAAGTAAACAAATTTTGGTGCGCATTTCGTGGAATCACTTCAAATTACTTCCAAACACATGACATCGAAACGATATACCTAATTGAATCGAATTGTCATCCGTACGATACGTTTTACAAACGCAACCGGTACGATACCGGTTGCAATTAGTACGCCGGTGGACGTCAGTATGTGTTTATATATCGAAAAGAGAAACAACAAAAAAACCCATTGATAAGACATTGAACATCTTCATCGTGCAATGTTACAGTATGTGTTTATATATCGAAAAGAGAAACAACAAAAAAACCCATTGATAAGACATTGAACATCTTCATCGTGCAATGTTCGTGACGTGCTCGTGACGTTGCAACAGGCTCTAAACAATAAATTCGACGCTTTCAATCGCCAACAGCCGGATTGATTGCATTAATGTACTGTTCATGGTTCCAACCAATTAACATTAATTACTTTCATTATCATTTTTCTAGCCGGTGTTTTACGTCGAAACGGTGTAAACTTTGGGCTAGATGGTTTTGGTAAATACGGCCCTGCTGGTGCTAATTGCACACGAAACCACCGAATGTTGTAGCCATGATAATCAAGAGAAAAGTGTCATCTACTGGAGGCGCTTAGAAACAATTGTGATGATAAGTATTCAGGCACGAGATTTCAATTTAGCTTCAAATCTGCGTCGATGCTTTTGTATTAGCAGCAATATTAAAACATTTGGTAAGTTGCATTATTTTATATAACTGTTCTAGTTTAATCCACTAATTAATAAATCATTTTAAAGATACGTATAACATTTCATAGGTTCAACAAAAATGAAATGGTACTGGTTTTGTGTAACAAAACCGCTCAACAACAACAAATTCGAAAATGCTTTCGTCGAAGTCTCTTGTACCACGTGTTGCATACATTTAGGGGAATATGCAGCGTCAGTAGGTTGGAGCAGAGATTTACCAAACATGCAAAATCGGACATCAAAGTACGTTTGACTCGCTTCGGTGAGCATGTGTGTGAATGTAACGACTATGTTTACGCTAGAAATGAAACAGACGACGGAGAATTTGTTTCGCGCCAGCATAATCAACGTTATGCTCCAAACAGAGATAGCTGGTGGAAAAGTATGCGACAAAAGAATGTGTTCATCGTAACCAACCTGTTGCTTACGTCAAATGAATGCTCTCAGGGGTGCTTCTATCGTGCAGCACTGAATTTCACGATTGTTAGAACATCTTATCGTTGTGTTAATGTTTATGCTAATCTGTTAATGTCTAAACGTGAATCGTTTTCGTCCTATATTTTAGAATTTTTTATTTCACTCTTCAAAGTTTTGTGTTTCATTTTCCCTTTTGTGCTTGGCAGAAAATGCTGTATGTGGTCTCTGTTCATTAATAAATTGAATAAGATTATTTGAAGCAAAATTATGTTTATTTTTGACTCGATAACTTAGTGATGAATAAGTAGAAAATGCCCTTACTTCATACCATCTGATTTATAACAACACCGACACAACCAACAAGTGTTCATCCGACCAAAACGGTGCGTGATGGTATGAGTGCAGTCGACAAACATACTGCACAGTTGTAAAATATCTGTAAACATAGTTCAAAACTTAAATAATGTTATATAATAGTTAAAACATAAATAATGATAATAATGTTATTTTTTTGCAGAACGAAAGACGAAAATTAAAAAATAAATGTATAAAAATCATTAATTAAAAATAGACCAGAAAAATGCGGTTAAAATGATCCATCTGTTTGGAATTTAATCATCATGTCAAAGAGATAAACGAGTAAAAAAATATTTAAATGTTCCTATCGCACATTGTAGTTTGCAGAACAATGTAATCAAACGGTGATGAAGCAAGTCATTGACATGCCGTGATAAAAAATAGATAGAAAATGAAGAAAACAAATCGACCACCTGATAGTCGCTGCGACGTCTCACAGTGCGTCGGTAATCATTCGCTGCTGGTGAGGTTGTCTCGCGCACACGAGAGATCATTTAAGTACTAGAAAAGTGATAGACAACAACAGAGCTACTAGCGAAGGTGAGATCTCGGTGCTGCTTAGAATCGTGTATTTGACGTGTTTGGTTCTTGTTCTCCTTTACCGCACGTGTATGTGGTTATTTTCGAAGGTATTTGCATTGCGTAAAAACAGCATTCCCACCGTGTCATATGCCGGCAAAAGGTTTGCGACACGTTGTGATCTGTGATTGGTTCGCTTGTGCTGGATGGAGATTTATTCTTCCCGCGATCCAGCCAGCAAAGTCTTATCGTGCCAGATTGGTTCTCAGCAGCTGGACGTGGGCATGTTTGGGTGCCATTCGCCATCACCGTGGTTCTTCCAACGTGGCGCACAATTGTCGAAGTTGCTGGTCCGAACGCCTGCTGTAACGTCATCGCCACCGTCATCGCCCCCCCGGTCGGTGCTTGGCTTTCCCGTATCAGCAGTTTTTGCGTGCCTCGAGTCTCGGCGAGAGGGAAACGTCGATAGACGGGCGAGAGCATTTAACTCCCGCCTGGCGCGGTTAGTGCGAGCGGGAAGAAGATAAGACCCCTTGAGAAGGGCGAGAAGCACAGCGAGAGTCCGATGGAGCATTAAACCACACGCGAAAGAGAGACGGACGGACGGACGGACGTCGAGCATAAGCATGAACCGGTCCCAGCATTGCCATCCCCGGGGGGAGGTGTTGTTTCCACCCCTACAGCACGACGGCACGGCCGAGACGAAGTTTGGTAGACGCGCCGCCGAAGAAAGTTTACTGGCCCGGGAGCAATCTGGACTACTTTCAATCTGCTCGCTGTCGACGGCGGTTGTTACTGGTGCAGAGTTTGGTAGTGCAGAGTCTTCACCCACTGCCACAAGCAGAATCTTCTCCTGTTCCGTTCCGGGTGACGGTTTCTTTTTTCGTTGGTGTGATTTTTGGTTTGTTGCGTTACTTCGTGCCGCGGTTTAGACTTGGCAGTTGGTTTGAAGTTAACCAAGCACCGATAAGGACCGTACAACACAGAACACCTCCCTCTTCACAAAAGGTTAGTAGTGGCTCGTAACAGCGAGAAATCGTCCATGACCACGGGAACCATTCCCGGATCCGATCCAGCGAAGGGGAGATCCGGTTTCGCTGCAAACCGGATAAAGAGAGTGGCCGCCGTGGAGGAAAAACAGCCACGATCCGCGTCTTTGAAGTCGCGTGTGTGAGACAGAAAAAAAAACTCAAGTAAACGTTCCGATGAAGCGGTGAGGAGATGCCAAAAAAAGAAATGTCCGCGAGTGTGTCTGTGTGGTAGTTCCAGGTGTTGCTCGACAAGAAGTGTCTCGCCCGTCCCGCCGAAGTGCCGTTAGACACGATCGTGTGACACCGTGTCTCTTTCAAACGCTGTCAAAGTGGAGCTTGGCACGGGATATGATCGCCAAAAAATTAGGAAATTCTTAAAGTTGCTCAAATGTTTTGCAGAAGATAAGAACACGAATTGGCAACACGATCGCTCGCGGAGTGGTCGCGGTCACGCACCGTGCAAGTGCAAGGTCAAATCGAAGCGGTCGGTGCATTTATCGCTTGATTGCTTTCCGCTTTGCGCTTTTTCCCTGCGTTCCGACTGCAGGCTGCAATCTGGGCCGCCGTGTGATTGTGCGATCGTTACGTAAACTCTTATCGAACTCTAGGTTCCGAGTTCAGGAGGTGAACTCGGTGAGGTTAAAACGATAACGGCTGTACACGATTTCGAACATGCCTGGGTACATGTGTTGAGTAATTGCCTCATTCGAAAATATGTGTGTTTGAAGTACACAAACGTTTAAAATTCGAATGTTGTACTTAATTGGTTAGATTTTCAAGAGATCAACCAATTCTTCAACAATGCAGAAGTTGCATGTATACATAATATGCATGCGTATACAGAGTATCTTGGTTTGATCTGCTTGGATACTGATGTCTTTTTCGTAAACTTTTGAAACAAAAACAATATTGTGATGTGTGATATTGTGAACTTGACGCAAGCCTTGACTCTAGTTGAGATTGTTATGCGGATATAGAACAGAAAGCATACAATAACTCGTTAGATCAGCTAATTGAAACTCTCTCAGTGAGGTAACAGAAACAAATGTTTGGAAACAAGGATTCTAAATTCCATTATTTAACTCATGTTATATGTTTGCTAAACTGATGAATTTGACTGGAATTAGAACTCTACCTTGAAGGGTAATAGTGTGAAAATAAGACAGCAGATTGCGATGAAATGTCCTGTCCCTCGGTTTCGACTTGTAGAACGTCTATGCCGAGACTTGATGTGAAGAGTTTTGTGGTGTTATAGAACAAAGTTGGGGTATTCCTAAAAAAAAAACTAGTACTGTGTTCTCTGGTGAGCACATTAAGCTGTTCAGTACGCCAGCCTAACCAACATTTGTGACCACGTTAAACTATACAAAGCAGGAACACTAACTCACAGCGATGAATACACGCTTTATCAACAAGCGTCATCTATATTCCAGCCGCTTTTCAATATTTTACAGCCGCTTGTCACCGACTCCTATCAAAATGTTGCCGTGGCTCCCTTTAATCGTAACGATTCTGCACACCCCCCTAAACCCACCACTAATCGCGATAGTGTTCGTCCGCTCTCCGTTCATAACTTCGCAGATGCTGTCGAAACTCGTCATCCTGTCGTGCCTGGTGGCGGTGGCCATCTGCGAGTCCAAGCTGAAGGTGGACGTCGTGAGCGTGCCGGAGGGCTGCACGGTCAAAACGAAGAACGGCGACATGCTGACGATGCACTACACCGGCAAGCTGACCGATGGCACCAAATTCGACTCCAGGTAAGCGAGAAAGGGGGTTCACTGCCACACGGCAAACGCGGCCGCTCACGCACCGGAGGGAAAATGTGTGAAAATTACCTACACTAACGGTCTAATTATGGTAACCCGCCTTTTCGGGAGCACGTGCTAAGTGAGCCGGGCGGGCAGTGAAATGTCCCATCAATCGGCTTATCGGTCGGCGCGTGCAGGGAAATTGATGCCACTACGCTCCAGTGTGACGGAGGGTACCCGCTGACACGGTAACATTCAACGCTGATAATCCTTTCGGCCCATTTTCCACCGGCCCGACTTGTTTTCGTCACTCACTTTTACCCGGCCAGGGAGCGGCTTCCAAGCGGGAGAAGACACAGAAGGCACCGAGCGCAGAAGCAATACATTTTACAATTTGCCATAAATTACAACCTCTCAATAAAGCTTTTCACGCTGCCCGGTGCTGAATGGAAAACCGCATTGCGTACGCCAAACGCTTGGGCCGGGAGATGGGGCGTTTTCACGGGCATTTGCATGGTGGCATGCGAAACCTCCGCCATTTGGAAGGCGTTGAACGTCCTGTCGGGCAACGGCGAAAGGACCGCTTGGTTGACGTGCCCTTTAACGGATTACAGCGATGCTTATCTATCCGTTTTGATTTATGGTTAGTTCTAGATTGGGCGAAAAGATTGCACCGAACGCTTTAATGTCACTTGTTTCAATTTTTAATCGTAGCAGATGAAATTTTTCTGGAAAATTTCAAACCAACCGAACCTTTCAGCCTGCTTTGTATGATTTGTTTTGGTAGCACTTCATGTCACAGGCAGCTCAGTCCACACGCTCCAATCATTAAACGAACGCATTACACCATATCTTCCCGTGTGTCGAACACGAGCGATTTGACCTCATCATTTATGAATGAGCTGGGATTTTCCTCCCTCACTCCATCTAGTAAAACGATTTATGGCACCCATTCCGCCAGAGTCTCATAAGGCCAGCTCGGGCAGATTGATGTGGGAATGTACACATTTTCTTGAGTGACGGATTCTTCCTCCAGGTACGCAGTCGGTCGGTCGGAGCGCTGAATTGATTTGGGAAAAGCCTCCGCAGCACAACCCTACTACGGAGGAAAACGGAAAAGCACTTCCGCCTATGTATTTGAATTTCGAGGGAGAAGGGTGTAGAACGCATTGTGGCATTGTCTGAAAAAGTATGACACGATGTCATTGGAAAAGTGAAACCGATACGCCGACCCGGTGGGTCATCTGCAGATGACGGGACTGTTCTTTTGGAAAATCGGAACGCTCGGGGTTTAATTATCGTGTAATCGGCTCCAGTGAGGCGTGCCCGAGTGGAGAAATGTTGGAAAATGATTATGCTCGATGTCCCGAGTTTCATATTGGCTGTTGGGGATGCTTAAAACCCATCTTTCCGCTGTACATTATAGCAGCAGAGAATTAATGACTCATGTCACAAAATGCGAGCTCGATTGCCGAAGGTTTCTTCTCCAAACTTTCTCATCATTTAGCTCCCTTTCAATGCACCGGTTTGAAACATTGTGCTGAAGGTGAGCACCGCACGAAAGACGGCTCGTTTTAATGACTACGCTCCCTTCCCAACACCAACGTCTGCTCGTAAAAGTGTTTTTTTATCACGAGAACGGTGGCGCGGAGTACACTAATTGCTCAAGATTAGGGTCAACATTCGCCGGTGGTTCCCCTGATTAAATCGCAGCCCGCGAGTCGTCGCGCTTAGAGGCGAAATTTGAAATCGGAAAAAAACGATGCAATCAACCCGTTTCGGTTGGGGAAGCTTTTGCATGCCTGCATGCATAATACATCTGCCAAGTGCGAGTGCGTTACGCGATTTGAAAACGATCTTCACGACAACACCAGCGCCACAGAGAGGTACGTTCGAGCGTTTCTTGGACTTGGGCCGCAGCGTTTCAATTATTCAAACGATCCACCGGATAATTGAAGAGTCTCTGCACATCGACGTTCGGCGAAGGTTTATCGCCACCGTGTGGTGTTACGTAAAGCGGCAGTAAACACTGTTGGAGATAGTATCGCCGGGCTTAGGTGTTTAGGTGTCGTTATCGGTTCTCCGAAAACGATTTCCCCCTCGGCTGCTATCTTTCATGTTTGTCATGACGCTTTGTGGAAATGAATTGGGAGGGAATGTTTGGTAGCAGTAGCAGACACCGGGAACCAACTTTCTCTTCCACGCAGGGGTTTTCGCGTGACCACGGAGGCATGTCTGCTGGCGCCAGCAGAAGCGCATCGCAAGCGCACGGCTGCATTTGAACGAAAAACGGTGACACGTTCCACATTGGTCGATGAACGCATCCACAGCGTGCTCAACTGTCTCCGTGAGGGGCAGAAAAGCCCATATACAAGACTATGCGCGAAATAAGTCAAACATTCCTTTAACACACCACCAAACGAAAAAAAAACCCTCGGCGCAGATAGAAAGTTTAGGCTTAGCGTTTGCTGCGCTTTGTATTCCTCGCAGGACTTGCCGTAACTTGTGGCACATTTCGCGCGTTTCGCGTACCGTGGAGGTCGTGCCGGAACCGAGTCGTGCCGGCTGCGCCGAACGATCCGAGCGGTGTTTCGGGAGGGCATTGAAATAGAAAGCCATAATCACGCGCCGGCTCTGGGAGCGCGCGATGCAGGAAGAGGCGCGCACACGACCGCCTGGAAGAAGGAAGTGAAATGTATGTTTTTTTTTGTTCATTTCCAACCTCCCCGCCTTGCACGTGGGAACTGTCCAAATGTCTAACAATGCGCACTACCTGGGGAAATGAAGCAAATAAAACAAAAAGCCTGCGCTTCATTCTTGCAGTGCGATCGGAATCGCATTTCTCCACGGGCCGGTTGGTGCGTTGGTCGGGATGCGCACCGAGCGTTCACAACCTGCCCCGGAACCGTCGTTAAACACGTGGGTGAACACCATTTTGCAGTGAGAGAGAGAGTGGAGAAAAAATAGTTTTGTTTAATTGTACGATGCAGCACACACTGCGCCATTTTTTATGCACCGAGAGCACGGAAAAGTGCAAGCGAACGCGGTTTACATCACTGATATGGTTGGTTGGATTATCTGTTTCAATGCGTTTCGGAACTGCGCGCTGCCAGAAGCGCAATGATGGATTAATACAAGCGCTGGTTGCATGGTAAATAACGCAACATTTTTGTTTAACCGCCTGCGTTGGGTTAATATGTATTGATAATGAAAATGAAATTGTTTTGCGATGGTGAAAATGAAATCGATTTATGAACAGCAGACTGCTCAGTCTGCAAACATAGTTTCATATTAGAAAATTCCATAACATTTGTTTGCTGTTTATCAATGTTGATAGGATATGTTTTCGGTTATGATGTTTCAAGATATTTTTATATACTGCATCGTATAGGCAATCATTTTGAGATGGTTTTACTTTATTATAAATACACCATAAATACATGTTTTTGTTTAAAAACTGATAAGTTAATACTGCTTCTATTTTGGGTGAAACAAAATAATGAATTACATCATCATTTGAACAAATTTGAACCTTTTTACTGTGTTCTTAACCCATTTTCCCTATACCCTTCCAGGGGTACATTTAAAGCATGTTGGCTTCTTAATTTATCATTATTTATGTATTTATTGCAATTTGTATCTTTTTAAACAAATTTATGTTATTATTTATTGATTGCTTTTTTATAGTTTATTTAATATTTGTATATTATTATATATATTTTTTATATTTTGTCACTATTTTTACTACATTTGTACAAAATTCCTCATTTTTCGGGGTTCTTTGGTAAACTTCTATTACATTCCCATTTTTGAGTGATAAATTGTAGTCAGTTTGAGTTCATTAGCACCATTTGAACCACTTAAGCAAGGTCATTTAGGCTAGACACCTACTGGAAACAATTCACCTGCTCCGTTTTCCGTTTAAGCTTAACATTGCTCCCGTTGAAACTCCTTTTGTACACAAAAAAAACACTTCACCTCCTTACAAACCAAGAGGTGCGATTTATTGTAAAGTACAAACGCGGGGTACGTTCGTTTCCGTTCCATTCTACCACTCTCACTGGTCAATTTGAAAATTAATCCGACTTATTCGAGCGCAACACGGAAGAATGTCGTCCACCAGCCGGGCCTGTAATGTACCAGAGCCATAAAAACGGCACATAAGACAACGGGCGTAAGGTTCGCGATGTCCTGCACGTTTGTGCTGAAGTACCACACAGACACACACAAGCGGTATTTTAGTAGCACTTTAATGTCGCCCGCCTGCCCCTGGAACGCGTTTATTATTCATGTTGGACGACGCTGGTGCTGAGAATATCCACCAGCAATCCTCCAGCGAGCCCCGAGCGAAGATGATGGCCTGCAACAACGAAAAAAATGGCTGGTGAAGGGAGGCACGACTAAAAAAAAAGAACATCCGACCAACGCGGAAGAGTTTTGTTACGAGCAAAACTCGCGAGCGGAAACTGCCAAGAATGCAGGACGGAGACACCAGTCGGAGCAGGAACGTCTACAATGTATCGCGATGTACGACGGCGTCAAGTGCTTGTCGGAGGAAGATCGGCCCGTCCTCGGTTAAAGCAGCGTTCGGCAGCCACTGCTAAAGAGACCGGAAAATGGGACATAATGTGACGATGCGAGCCGTTTCCCACATCTTTCCGGCCACAAGCCGGTCGGTTGGACGGTTGGAGCGCCGTCGCCGTTTTTTTTTTATCGTCCTCGGGGACGAATGGTCTCGCATCAGGATATCAAGTTTTGTCATATTGTAGTAACCCCTCCGACGGTTGCGTAGGGAAATAGCGTAAAAAGGCCGTCTTAGGGCAACGGTAACAACGAGAAAAGCCCACAACACCAGAAAGATGAACTTCAACCTCATCAATTATGAAGCTCGGATCGGAGCGGTTGTTGAGATTCTTCCGATGCGGGCTTAGCGGGCCAAGTCAGTGTGCGATCAGATCGCCTCCACACGCAGTCTGCACTAAACCCGTATCGATGGAGCAGCGAGTAGGAACGTTCGTTCGGTTCTGGGGTTTTGTCGAAGAGGGGCAAGTTAAGGACATGTGCTGCAGCGCCACATGTTATCGTCCTCCCAGAGGTCCCATCGGTGGGAATGAGTTTGATTGTTGGGGGAACAGGTATGAGTGATTGCTGATGTAATGCCGGGAAATCACGGCTCCCATTGAGACATGTGTTCGACGAGGGGGAGCATTCAAGTCTGTATTCAACAGCAATTCGGTTCTTCTTAGTGAAAATCGGATGCAAAGCAGCGATGGGAGTTTTGGAGGTGAATTCAATCAATCAGGACTCCGGGTGATAAAAGAATGTTTGATGTTTAGGTGATTTTGGGATGTAATATTCTTCAAATTAAATTCGAAACATGTACCGGATGTACATTTCTTTACAATCTCTAAGATTTCCTATAAAAAGATATCTTAGTTTTAGTATTTCAGTACATCTTTAGTATTCATTTTAAATATAAAATTAAAACATGAAAAATATATAAACTTTTTTCCACAAAAATCAAAGCAATTAATTACAAAATGTATTCCTATCCTTTATCAAGTGATTCCAACTCTTCCAACTTTGTTTTATGATTAAAGATGAATAATATTAACGCATACTTTAAACTAAAATTGAAAAAAAACATGCAAATCGTATAATGAACCATTTCTTCCCACTTATTGCAACTGAAACCGCACATACATCGTCGACCTCAAGTTTTACGGCCCGTAATCATACGCCCGTACTTGCGCACTCATTTTCCAAGTAGCGACAAATTGAAACATAATCGGGTCATTCTGGTCGAGAGGCGCCCCGGGGCCGGGGCAAAAGAAACCCGTTGGGTTAATAAATCTCGAAAGAAAGCAACCTACGCGTGCCACAGGACCGTCCCCGGCAGGATAATGACATTCTATCGAGCTAATTTCCGGCAATATTGTTCCATGCCCTGCAGCGAGCTCGCCGGCTCCTGTTCCGACTCAGATGCATCGCGCTGCAGGCAGGCGAGCCGTCTCGTCTAGCGCACGGCCACGGCGAGGACGGCGATGAAAAAGTCAACGGCTGGGAAAAGTTTCCATTTTTATGACAGGACACTTTGTGCAACGTGCAGCAGAACGTCCTCGACACTCGCCTGGCATGCCAGGTTGACCACGGAACCCGACGGTAGAAGTGTGTCAAATCGTCTTGACGAAGATGAGCTGAAGGGTTTATGATGATTTTTTCGCTCACCTTTTTCTCTGAGAGGACCCGAAGCAGGCATGTTGATGATGTTGTTGCCTTCATTCGCTACACGCTCCAAAACGCCACGTCGTCGGTACGTCTGCGGGGAGAAAGTGATAAATTAAGCGTTCTTACGGCGCCCTCCTCATGTCGTCATAACATCATTATAAAATTTGCAACCCGCGTTCCAGTGGGTTCCGGCGGTGGCGCGTCGGGAGAAAGGCCGGAAGGCCGCAGAACGAGATTCATGCTCGGTGGAAAATGTTTTATGAGTGGGAAATTTGTTTCCCATTTGATCTCCTGCTCGTATGTGTGTGTATTTTTACCTCAACGCGGTGATCTCCTGGTAGGACGGTACGCTTCCTGTAAATCCCTTTAATCGTCCACTCAAGGATGTGCTCGTACGGTGGAGGGTTAGGTCTTTTTCAACGAGCGCACACGCGACGGTACGGATTTTAAACTTTCGCCCCGTCTGTGCCGTTGCCGTTTCAAGCACGCTCGTCCGTGTTAAGCAGCATCCTTTAGCGCGAAGGCAACACACTTGCCCTCCGCGATTGTGCTTCAATTTGTTGGAACGAGTAAAAATTCTCTCCAACACACGCCGCGACGCTACGGTTTTAGGCAAAATCGCACACCGGATGCCGGAAAACAATTGGATAAATCAGATATTCATGCAAAAAATCTAATATGTATGATACACTTGTCTCATTTTCATAAGAGTGGTAGTGTGCAGAAACGAACCGAGAGAAGAAGAAAAAAACACAGAACCGAACCCCAACGATTTCCCGGTTGCACTCGGTCAAAGGATTACTTGCGCGGGACTAGCGCGTACTTCCTGGTGCGCGAATAAATGTGAGAGTTTTAGCAGCACACGTTGGTCGTGCTAGCCTGCAGCTAGCACCACGACGGTGTCGGTGTTTGTTTCCGCGGCTATCAACAATTCCGGTCGCAATTGGTTGGGAACAGCGGGCCGGGCGTCCCGATGGTCGTACATTTCACCGGAATCGGCGGCATTAGGGATGCGGAGTTTTACACCGGGATTTTGTGCGGTTATTTTAGTTTGCATTTAGATGTTGTGACTAGAGCCTCTCCAACCGGGGGGGGCGAGAGAGAAATGTGTTGGAAAAGATCTTGTTAACACCTGCTCTTTAAAAGATTGCTTTAAAAATCGACACTCCCAAAATGTTGCTTCTCGGACGTCTTAGGAGTAGGCTCAGAGATCACTTTCTCAGCTGCCTAATCAACCCGGAAAACTTCCCGTGATCGATTGCGCGGTCAGCGATAGCAATTCCTGACATGTAGTGGAGATAAATCTAAACGGTTTTGATGAAGCATCGCGGCCGAGCAGGCTCCATGTGCTCGGCTGGTTCCGGTGCGTTGAATAATTTATTCACGGTTGAAGGGTTTGAAGGGTTGAAGGGCCACGGTTGAAGGGTTCGACCAAAAGGGGCTCCAATGAGGGACGCCCGAACGCCCTAGAAGTAAGCAAAGTGTAACCATTTCCTACCGAACCGGGAGCGAGATCGTAAAATTCAAGCTCGGGAGCACTATCCAGTAGAGCTGGGTAAGAAGTACGGAGCTAGCAAAAACGGACCGAACAGATGCGGTACAAATTCTTGCAGACTCAACTAGCAGAAGTCGAGCAAGGAAAAAATGCAGAGCAGTTCACCATACACCAAAATACGTATGATAAATTTTTAAAAAGATCATGTATCTCTCGCCGACTGCTGGCAGACGTATTGAACGTTGACGCAGATCACTACGGTGACTGCATTCCTTGGTGTTCGCGTGCCTGGGTGTCATAGAACACACAACCCTCGTAACAAGGGCGCATCCTTCTCGTGCTTCTCTATCCCCAAGAACACAGCTAACCCGACAATGAAGGAAAAACGGGGCAAAAAAATTAAGCGACAATCTCGCCTGTCAACGGTCTACGAAGTTTCGGCGACACTTTTGCTTCGCTACGGAAGGGTTCTTCTGGGGGTGCCTGTTGAGGGTGATAAAAGTTTTAGCACTACAGCGATTTGATCGATCGAGCAGACGACGGATTGGATGAACTTTGTCTTTGTTTCTTTAATAGATCGACTCGTTTTTTTAATTGGTTAAAGTTGACAATGAGTTTATGTAGTATGGACCCTACATTTTTGCAAAACATTATCGTCCCATTACTGGTCAATATTATATCTTCAATATATCGTAGTCTTTGAAACTCTTCCTGGCAATTGTTGACTTGCACCCCAATTGTACAGAAACATACAACGCTAGGGCAAGAGAGAATCCCCTTCAAATATACCACCGAATCATAAACGTAAATAATCGATGCTCCGTTGTTCCACCAGTTGGAGTTGCGGCAGTAAGCCCCAAACAAATATTTTCGCGCCATTCTTTTATGTCGTCTAGCACGACGAAGAAGGAGGCCGTACGATTGTCGATTGCATCGTAAAATAAAGCCCCCTGGAAGAGTTAGCTGGAGGAGTACCACGGAGTAAGCGAGAATGGAAGGATTTCGCTATCCCGAATCTTTAAGAACAAATTTGTAGCATCCGGTACATTGGGTTACTTGTCGGCTGAAATGTGCAGTTATTGCATCCGTACCGCACCAATACTAGTACATAAATTTGAGCCGCAGAATTTGGGGTAAGTGCGTGTCTTTATTGTTATGGTTATTGATAAATTTATGTGACAGTTCCGCTTCTTGATTGTGGCATCACTGGTTGTTCTGGGGCCTTTGAGAGGTACAGAGCGCATCTCAGGGAGGACACACGTTGGTTGATTGGGTATGGAAGAAATGTAGAATAGGAATATCGTTCTCAAATATGAAGGCTTGGGTGTTCTTTTGCTGTGTAATATACTTCAGATAAATGAAGCTTCTGGATAAGACATGTGGAGGCGACTGCTTTGGTTTTTACATTTATATATCTTCTCGTTAGGCTAAGGCAAATTTCTTACTAACTTTAAGCTTCATCTGGAGCTTCACGGATATCCTGTTCAAGATGACACCTTTCACGAGACTAGGCACATCTCACGGGCCCGTTTTACCATGAGTCAGTTGGTCTCGATTCCCTTACAAATCATCAACTGCGCCTCGCTCCAAATCCAGGCTTGCCATAAAGAACTCTCTCGAATGCAGCCCGTTCGCAGCTTTCACCTGGGTGTCGTTATCGGTTCTCCGAAAACGATTTCCCCCTCGGCTGCTATCTTTCATGTTTGTCATGACGCTTTGTGGAAATGAATTGGGAGGGAATGTTTGGTAGCAGTAGCAGACACCGGGAACCAACTTTCACTTCCACGGTGGGGTTTTCGCGTGACCACGGACGCATGTCTGCTGGCGCCAGCAGAAGCGCGTCGCAAGCGCACGGCTGCATTTGAACGAAAAACGGTGACACGTTCCACATTGGTCGATGAACGCATCCACAGTGTGCTCAACTGTCTCCGCGAGGGGATGAAAAGCCCATATACAAGACTATGCGCGAAATAAGTCAAACATTCCTTTAACACACCACCAAACGAAGAAAACCCTCGGCGCAGATAGAAAGTTTAGGCTTAGCGTTTGCTGCGCTTTGTATTCCTCGCAGGACTTGCCGTACCTTGTGGCACATTTCGCGCGTTTCGCGTACCGTGGAGGTCGTGCCGGAACCGAGACGTGCCGGCTGGGCCGATCCGAGTGGTGTTTCGGGAGGGCATTGAAATAGAAAGCCATAATCACGCGCCGGCTCTGGGAGCGCGCGATGCAGGAAGAGGCGCGCACACGACCGCCTGGAAGAAGGAAGTGAAATGTATGTTTTTTTTTGTTCATTTCCAACCTCCCCGCCTTGCACGTGGGAACTGTCCAAATGTCTAACAATGCGCACTACCTGGGGAAATGAAGCAAATAAAACAAAAAGCCTGCGCTTCATTCTTGCAGTGCGATCGGAATCGCATTTCTCCACGGGCCGGTTGGTGCGTTGGTCGGGATGCGCACCGAGCGTTCACAACCTGCCCCGGAACCATCGTTAAACACGTGGGTGAACATCATTTTGCAGTGAGAGAGAGAGAGAGAGTGGAGAAAACATAGTTTTGTTTAATTGTACGATGCAGCACACACTGCGCCATTTTTTATGCACCGAGAGCACGGAAAAGTGCAAGCGTACGCGGTTTACATCACTGATATGGTTGGTTGGATTATCTGTTTCAATGCGTTAAGGAACTGCGCGCTGCCAGAAGCGCAATGATGGATTAATACAAGCGCTGGTTGCATGGTAAATAACGCAACATTTTTGTTTAACCGCCTGCGTTGGGTTAATATGTATTGATAATGAAAATGAAATTGTTTTGCGATGGTGAAAATGAAATCGATTTATGAACAGCAGACTGCTCAGTCTGCAAACATAGTTTCATATTAGAAAATTCCATAACATTTGTTTGCTGTTTATCAATGTTGATAGGATATGTTTTCGGTTATGATGTTTCAAGATATTTTTATATACTGCATCGTATAGGCAATCATTTTGAGATGGTTTTACTTTATTATAAATACACCATAAATACATGTTTTTGTTTAAAAACTGATAAGTTAATACTGCTTCTATTTTGGGTGAAACAAAATAATGAATTACATCATCATTTGAACAAATTTGAACCTTTTTACTGTGTTCTTAACCCATTTTCCCTATACCCTTCCAGGGGTACATTTAAAGCATGTTGGCTTCTTAATTTATCATTATTTATGTATTTATTGCAATTTGTATCTTTTTAAACAAATTTATGTTATTATTTATTGATTGCTTTTTTATAGTTTATTTAATATTTGTATATTATTATATATATTTTTTATATTTTGTCACTATTTTTACTACATTTGTACAAAATTCCTCATTTTTCGGGGTTCTTTGGTAAACTTCTATTACATTCCCATTTTTGAGTGATAAATTGTAGTCAGTTTGAGTTCATTAGCACCATTTGAACCACTTAAGCAAGGTCATTTAGGCTAGACACCTACTGGAAACAATTCACCTGCTCCGTTTTCCGTTTAAGCTTAACATTGCTCCCGTTGAAACTCCTTTTGTACACAAAAAAAACACTTCACCTCCTTACAAACCAAGAGGTGCGATTTATTGTAAAGTACAAACGCGGGGTACGTTCGTTTCCGTTCCATTCTACCACTCTCACTGGTCAATTTGAAAATTAATCCGACTTATTCGAGCGCAACACGGAAGAATGTCGTCCACCAGCCGGGCCTGTAATGTACCAGAGCCATAAAAACGGCACATAAGACAACGGGCGTAAGGTTCGCGATGTCCTGCACGTTTGTGCTGAAGTACCACACAGACACACACAAGCGGTATTTTAGTAGCACTTTAATGTCGCCCGCCTGCCCCTGGAACGCGTTTATTATTCATGTTGGACGACGCTGGTGCTGAGAATATCCACCAGCAATCCTCCAGCGAGCCCCGAGCGAAGATGATGGCCTGCAACAACGAAAAAAATGGCTGGTGAAGGGAGGCACGACTAAAAAAAAAGAACATCCGACCAACGCGGAAGAGTTTTGTTACGAGCAAAACTCGCGAGCGGAAACTGCCAAGAATGCAGGACGGAGACACCAGTCGGAGCAGGAACGTCTACAATGTATCGCGATGTACGACGGCGTCAAGTGCTTGTCGGAGGAAGATCGGCCCGTCCTCGGTTAAAGCAGCGTTCGGCAGCCACTGCTAAAGAGACCGGAAAATGGGACATAATGTGACGATGCGAGCCGTTTCCCACATCTTTCCGGCCACAAGCCGGTCGGTTGGACGGTTGGAGCGCCGTCGCCGTTTTTTTTTTATCGTCCTCGGGGACGAATGGTCTCGCATCAGGATATCAAGTTTTGTCATATTGTAGTAACCCCTCCGACGGTTGCGTAGGGAAATAGCGTAAAAATGCCGTCTTAGGGCAACGGTAACAACGAAAAAAGCCCACAACACCAGAAAGATGAACTTCAACCTCATCAATTATGAAGCTCGGATCGGAGCGGTTGTTGAGATTCTTCCGATGCGGGCTTACCGAGCCAAGCGTAGTCAGTGTACGATCAGATCGCCTCCACACGCAGTCTGCACTAAACCCGTATCGATGGAGCAGCGAGTAGGAACGTTCGTTCGGTTCTGGGGTTTTGTCGAAGAGGGGCAAGTTAAGGACATGTGCTGCAGCGCCACATGTTATCGTCCTCCCCGAGGTCCCATCGGTGGGAATGAGTTTGATTGTTGGGGGAACAGGTATGAGTGATTGCTGATGTAATGCCGGGAAATCACGGCTCCCATTGAGACATGTGTTCGACGAGGGGGAGCATTCAAGTCTGTATTCAACAGCAATTCGGTTCTTCTTAGTGAAAATCGGATGCAAAGCAGCGATGGGAGTTTTGGAGGTGAATTCAATCAATCAGGACTCCGGGTGATAAAAGAATGTTTGATGTTTAGGTGATTTTGGGATGTAATATTCTTCAAATTAAATTCGAAACATGTACCGGATGTACATTTCTTTACAATCTCTAAGATTTCCTATAAAAAGATATCTTAGTTTTAGTATTTCAGTACATCTTTAGTATTCATTTTGAATATAAAATTGAAATATGAAAAAGATATAAACTTTTTCTCACAAAAATCAAAACAATTAATTACAAAATGTATTCCTACATCCTTTATCAAGTGACTCCAGCTCTTGGTGGATAACTAAACCTAGAAGCTACCCTATTTGACAGAAAAGTTCTTCAGATGTGTGTTTTGTGATTAAGGATGAATAATATTAACGCATACTTTAAACTAAAATTGAAAAAAAAGCATGCAAATCGTATAATGAACCATTTCTTCCCACTTATTGCAACTGAAGCCGCACATACATCGTCGACCTCAAGTTTTACGGCCCGTAATCATACGCCCGTACTTGCGCACTCATTTTCCAAGTAGCGACAAATTGAAACATAATCGGGTCATTCTGGTCGAGAGGCGCCCCGGGGCCGGGGCAAAAGAAACCCGTTGGGTTAATAAATCTCGAAAGAAAGCAACCTACGCGTGCCACAGGACCGTCCCCGGCAGGATAATGACATTCTATCGAGCTAATTTCCGGCAATATTGTTCCATGCCCTGCAGCGAGCTCGCCGGCTCCTGTTCCGACTCAGATGCATCGCGCTGCAGGCAGGCGAGCCGTCTCGTCTAGCGCACGGCCACGGCGAGGACGGCGATGAAAAAGTCAACGGCTGGGAAAAGTTTCCATTTTTATGACAGGACACTTTGTGCAACGTGCAGCAGAACGTCCTCGACACTCGCCTGGCATGCCAGGTTGACCACGGAGCCCGACGGTAGAAGTGTGTCAAATCGTCTTGACGAAGATGAGCTGAAGGGTTTATGATGATTTTTTCGCTCACCTTTTTCTCTGAGAGGACCCGAAGCAGGCATGTTGATGATGTTGTTGCCTTCATTCGCTACACGCTCCAAAACGCCACGTCGTCGGTACGTCTGCGGGGAGAAAGTGATAAATTAAGCGTTCTTACGGCGCCCTCCTCATGTCGTCATAACATCATTATAAAATTTGCAACCCGCGTTCCAGTGGGTTCCGGCGGTGGCGCGTCGGGAGAAAGGCCGGAAGGCCGCAGAACGAGATTCATGCTCGGTGGAAAATGTTTTATGAGTGGGAAATTTGTTTCCCATTTGATCTCCCGCTCGCATGTGTGTGTGTTTTTACCTCAACGCGGTGATCTCCTGGTAGGACGGTACGCTTCCTGTAAATCCCTTTAATCGTCCACTCAAGGATGTGCTCGTACGGTGGAGGGTTAGGTCTTTTTCAACGAGCGCACACGCGACGGTACGGATTTTAAACTTTCGCCCCGTCTGTGCCGTTGCCGTTTCAAGCACGCTCGTCCGTGTTAAGCAGCATCCTTTAGCGCGAAGGCAACACACTTGCCCTCCGCGATTGTGCTCCAATTTGTTGGAACGAGTAAAAATTCTCTCCAACACACGCCGCGACGCTACGGTTTTAGGCAAAATCGCACACCGGATGCCGGAAAACAATTGGATAAATCAGATATTCATGCAAAAAATCTAATATGTATGATACACTTGTCTCATTTTCATAAGAGTGGTAGTGTGCAGAAACGAACCGAGAGAAGAAGAAAAAAACACAGAACCGAACCCCAACGATTTCCCGGTTGCACTCGGTCAAAGGATTACTTGCGCGGGACTAGCGCGTACTTCCTGGTGCGCGAATAAATGTGAGAGTTTTAGCAGCACACGTTGGTCGTGCTAGCCTGCAGCTAGCACCACGACGGTGTCGGTGTTTGTTTCCGCGGCTATCAACAATTCCGGTCGCAATTGGTTGGGAACAGCGGGCCGGGCGTCCCGATGGTCGTACATTTCACCGGAATCGGCGGCATTAGGGATGCGGAGTTTTACACCGGGATTTTGTGCGGTTATTTTAGTTTGCATTTAGATGTTGTGACTAGAGCCTCTCCAACCGGTTGGGGGAGCGAGAAATGTGTTAGAAAAGATCTTGTTAACACCTGCTCTTTAAAAGATTGCTTTAAAAATCGACACTCCCAAAATGTTGCTTCTCGGACGTCTTAGGAGTAGGCTCAGAGATCACTTTCTCAGCTTCCTAATCAACCCGGAAAACTTCCCGTGATCGATTGCGCGGTCAGCGATAGCAATTCCTGACATGTAGTGGAGATAAATCTAAACGGTTTTGATGAAGCATCGCGGCCGAGCAGGCTCCATGTGCTCGGCTGGTTCCGGTGCGTTGAATAATTTATTCACGGTTGAAGGGTTTGAAGGGTTGAAGGGCCACGGTTGAAGGGTTCGACCAAAAGGGGCTCCAATGAGGGACGCCCGAACGCCCTAGAAGTAAGCAAAGTGTAACCATTTCCTACCGAACCGGGAGCGAGATCGTAAAATTCAAGCTCGGGAGCACTATCCAGTAGAGCTGGGTAAGAAGTACGGAGCTAGCAAAAACGGACCGAACAGATGCGGTACAAATTCTTGCAGACTCAACTAGCAGAAGTCGAGCAAGGAAAAAATGCAGAGCAGTTCACCATACACCAAAATACGTATGATAAATTTTTAAAAAGATCATGTATCTCTCGCCGACTGCTGGCAGACGTATTGAACGTTGACGCAGATCACTACGGTGACTGCATTCCTTGGTGTTCGCGTGCCTGGGTGTCATAGAACACACAACCCTCGTAACAAGGGCGCATCCTTCTCGTGCTTCTCTATCCCCAAGAACACAACTAACCCGACAATGCAGGAAAAACGGGGCAAAAAAATTAAGCGACAATCTCGCCTGTCAACGGTCTACGAAGTTTCGGCGACACTTTTGCTTCGCTACGGAAGGGTTCTTCTGGGGGTGCCTGTTGAGGGTGATAAAAGTTTTAGCGCTACAGCGATTTGATCGATCGAGCAGACGACGGATTGGGTGAACTTTGTCTTTGTTGCTTTAATAGATCGACACGTTCTTTTTCTAATTGGTTAAGGTTGACAATGAGTTTATGTAGTATGGACCCTAAATTTTCGTCCCATTATTAGCCAATATTATATCTTCAATATTTCGTAGTCTTTGAAACTCTTCCTGGCAATTGTTGACTTGCACCCCAATTGTACAGAAACGTACAACGCAAGGGCAAGAGAGAATCCCCTACAAATATGCCACCGAATCATAAACGTAAATAATCGATGCTCCGTTGTTCCACCAGTTGGAGTTGCGGCAGTAAGCCCCAAGCAAATATTTTCGCGCCATTTTTTTCTATGTCGTCTAGCACGACGAAGACGGGGCCGTACGATTGCCGATTGTATCGTAAAATAAAGCCCTCTGGAAGAGCTAGCACGAGGAGTACCACGGAGTAAGCGAGAATGGAAGGATTTCGCTATCCCGAATCTTTAAGAACAAATTTGTAGCATCCGGTACGTTGGGTTACTTGTCGGCTGAAATGTGCACTTTTTGCATCCGTACCGCACCAATACTAGTACATAAATTTGAGCCGCAGAATTTGGGGTAAGTGCGTGTCTTTATTGTTATGGTTATTGATAAATTTATGTGACAGCTCCGCTTCTTGATTGTGGCTTCACTGGTTGTTCTGGGGCCTTTGAGAGGTACAGAGCGCATCTCAGGGAGGACACACGTTGGTTGATTGGGTATGGAAGAAATGTAGAATAGGAATATCGTTCTCAAATATGAAGGCTTGGGTGTTCTTTTGCTGTGTAATATACTTCAGATAAATGAAGCTTCTGGATAAGACATGTGGAGGCGACTGCTTTGGTTTTTACATTTATATATCTTCTCGTTAGGCTAAGGCAAATTTCTTACTAACTTTAAGCTTCATCTGGAGCTTCACGGATATCCTGTTCAAGATGACACCTTTCACGAGACTAGGCACATCTCACGGGCCCGTTTTACCATGAGTCAGTTGGTCTCGATTCCCTTACAAATCATCAACTGCGCCTCGCTCCAAATCCAGGCTTGCCATAAAGAACTCTCTCGAATGCAGCCCGTTCGCAGCTTTCACCTGTTATTTACAACAAAACTAGCACGCTTCAAGATCATCCCGGAACCGATGGGGTCAGCAAAGCCCACTCATATTTTACGCGGTACCATTTTCGTTGTTTTTAAAACGCCAACGTTTTCACTTTCAAACCATCACGCCATCAGGTGACGTGTGCGAAATTTCTCCACAGTTTCTGACGACCACAATTAGTCTCTGCTCGCGGTCTTGCCACTTCCGGCAGCGGGCGCACTATTTATCTTCCCGGCACGGGCATAACGAGCGGTGGGGCTCGATTTTGTGGATGATTTTTAATTGCCTCAATCAACGTGACAAGCAGCGCGAAGATGAACCTTCGCGTTTTGCTGGAAACACAGGTTTTTCTTCTCCACCGTCGGGGAATTCCAGTCCAGCAGAGACGCTCTTGCTCTGTGGCCCTTTTCCTTAAGGGGAAAGTGTCGGTGCGTTAGGTGAGACGCGAATAAATCCCTGTTGCTGCTTCCTCCTGTCAACCGACACCGCAACATCCAGACGAATGTGTCCAGGGAGGACGTGTCGGGAGGATTTGGCGAAAAATGATCTCCTTAATTCCGGTGTGGTTGCGGAAGAGAACGATCCTTGCAGGGAAGTGTTTGCATACTCCTCCTTTGCGCTGCTTTACATATGATTGGCCCACGTGTTTGGCCCCTTCTCGAGGCATTGGATTCATTCCGTACTCGTCTGGGCCGAGAGCTTTTCGGTGAGAAAGACATTGTCGCCTGTCTTTCGCCCGGGCGGCTCGGTGTGACACATTTCTTCGGCGAGATAATATTGTAGACGAGTCGCCGGAGCCTAGGTTGTCGTTGCCGCCGGGGGACCGGTAGCATTTGTTTATGAATGTCATTTTTCATGTTTTGTCAAGCGCAGCGTTTGTGTCGGGGAGTTTCGGCCCTGGATGGGGACGAAATGCTCACCAACATGTGAGTAACATGAAACGCGCTTTAGTAGCGACTAGTAACGCTCAACAAAGTTGATTTAAAAATGTAACGTGTTGAACACAAACACATCTAAACAAACCTTTAAGGTAGGGTTATTCCAAAACCTTGGACATGAATGCATTTATTTCTTTAGAACTTTAAGATGATGATGATGATTATAACTAAGTTTAAGATATCAACTGTTTTAGATTGTTTATACTGAATTATGCAATGTGTATTAGTGACTGTGAGTCATCCTTACTATTGCTTCTTCTACAAAACGTTTTAATTGCGTAATGCTCGCTCTCCAAAACAGTGCGCCCACTCGTTTCCCACCCTAAGGCATCTTTATCCTCTCCATAGTAAGTTTTACGGGCAATAAACTTTTGACACTCACACTCATTCGTTGCCCTATTCAAATTCAATTCGCAAGCACGATGCACGATGAGCACTTATTACGCAGCGACCACCATTTACCAATATATTCGCAAGAATACCTTCTGCATTGGCAATGGGTTTCAACTCAAACCGGTTCCATCGTGACATGGCCGTTGCGTAACCACGCACCAACCATCAAGTCGAACCGAATCGCGTCGCGATTCACGTACGCACCATCAAACGCGACGTTTACGCCATTCTCTCCAAACATAACGGATTGCAAGCGCGTTCGTGTGCTTTTTTGCAGCTACCGTAAAGCATCCCGAACAAACAACAACCTTCCTGTGAAGAAGCTCCAGATTTTGTCGCATTTCTCGCTCATTCTTTCGTTCACTTCCTCGCAGACGAAACGCTTCCACACAAATGGAATGCGTCGAGCCGGAAGCAAAGCGATGGTCAGTGAAGACGCGGCACGCTTTTTTTCCGTCGATTAGCGCATTCAAAACCCGCAAAACGACAGAGCGCAGCACTGGGAGCGCTGATGCGGTGGCCCAGTTCTTGTGCCGGGTACCGTTAGCGGGTGAGAAAAAAACAGCAACACCCGCCAGCATGGAGAAAATGTGCGCAACGAACGGCGAAAAACAGCCGCCGTGCCCTTATGCCATGCTCGGTGCTCATAAATAATGCCGGAGCACTCATTTCTGTCAACGAGGGCCACGCTGCAGCTATCGCTTTGGCCGGTGCACCATACGCACTAATGACGGGTTCGTTCACTGATAAGGGATGGACTAATATAGATCAAAATCGTGAGCAGGCTACTTGGCGGCGACGTCCCATGTCCGCATGTCCGCTGTCGGTCGTGGTTGTGATGAGTCATTTTCGAAATTGCAGTGTTAGTTTTACACGGACGTATACTGACACGGTGGATGTATGTGTTTTTTTTGTTGCAAATTTGTTATTTTATTCCTATTTATTTCAAAGAGTTTTGTTGCATCATGTTTGTATTGTGTTCAATATTGACACTGTTTTATAAACTTGCGGCTCTAAGGATTTTTTATATTTTCTGTCCATTTATAATGTTTTTAATGTAGTTTCATACTTTTCTCTATTGATAAGATTGTCTTACAACTTTAGACAAAGACTTGTATGATATTCTTTGTAATATTTTAATTTGGTTTTTCGCATCAACTATGTTTTTTCTCCATTATTTACAATATCTTTTCTTCCAATATCTTGTTATAGTTTATAATCCAACTCCATGGATACTATTCGACAAGCAACTTAAACAAATGTGAATTCTTTTGCCAAACTCACACTCAAAAATCAATACTGGCGATGTACTTCAGAACCATTCTACACCCGGAATCAGCTGTTCCGAAAGGAATAAATGTGAATGAAGTTTCCAAATCATCCCGAACCCTTCTAGACCACCCAACTCCCTTCTGCTCCTTTGCAGCAGAACCGGCACGGACTCATGATTTTTTGATTTTATTGCCCAACATTCCGGTGAATAATTCCACGTTTCCTTCGGAACACCAGCTGGACGATCATAACACACCTCAAACACACTCCCAAACAGACAGCAAAATCACCTCTCCCCCGTTCGACTGGTGCAAGCGGAACATCAGATGGGGCAACGGATCCGTGGAAAGGGTTTAAAAAATTAAGATATTCACCACCTTATCGGGGGCGTTCGG
Source organism: Anopheles cracens (assembly GCA_002091845.1). NCBI lineage: Eukaryota > Metazoa > Arthropoda > Insecta > Diptera > Culicidae > Anopheles > Anopheles cracens. Next base: position 92,457 of record KZ069350.1, read on the forward strand.
TGTACATTCGGAGAAGAGCCTTAAAGTTCTCCGAACACCTCGGGTGAGGATAATTCCTTTACGGAAGTTATTTGTTTTGCCACCACCGTGTCAAGCCGCTGTTTGCGTTGCGCTCCGTACACTATTTACAACCGATACGTGGACGGGTTTTCGGTCCCTATAAAACCTGCTCCCGGTGCCCCGGCTTTCACTAAGTGGCGTATCGTTTCTTCGACTTCGACGGGATGGAAGCGAGCGGGCTCGAAAAAAGAAACAGTCTGTAGTCACTTTCGCACAAGTGATTTGATGGCACTGCAGTTCCAAGATGTTGCCGTCCGGTTCTTTTCCACCTTTGGAAGTGATGTTGAAACTCGCATCAAATAAATCGAGAGGAATTTCCAGCAACCATTTTCTCTATTGAGGTTGTTTTTTTGGAGGCGACTCCTGCTGGAAGCGATTGCGCTAGAATTCCGGACCCCGGACCCGATAACCCTTTCCGGTGTGTGAGTGTGAGCATTTTATACCACCCACCAAGCGAACCAAAAGGAATTGAAATGAGGAGAGGCAGAATAAATGGACCCGGTGGGTAGCAGGACGGATAACCTCACGATATTATCACCGTCCCGGGGTGTATCTGGGGATACGGGGAAACCGAAACTAAAAACCAATCGAACCACTGCTCAATTATTAATGCTAACCGCTTCACTTCCGAACCTGTTCCCTCTGCCGGGGCCGAGGACTGACTGCACCGGATGTGGAAGGTCATTTTTCCGCCACACACAAACACACGGCGAGGCATCAATTCGTGTAAAATGTGAATACAGTTTTATTTGCAGCAACTTTTCACACGCCGCCCAGCGTGGAGCGAGGCTGAAAAAGTGCTTCCGAAGCTTGTTCCAGCTTCCGGCGCACTTCAAATGTTTATTTCAATTTCGCACGGGAACCTTCCGCAAAAGATTAGTTTTTTCTCCTTAAGTATCACAAGCGAAGGATGCCGTTTAAAGGCGTGAAAGCGTTCGTTTTCCATATCGATTACCTTCTCTTGCTCGGTTCGGAGCGAACGGGCGAGATGGAGATGCTAAAGCCCCTGCCATGTGTTAATATTTGCTTTTAATTACAAAAATAACATTACAGCGCTGGGTGGGTCTAGGTTGGGTCTAGGTAGAAAGGGATAAGATTTTGTTTAATTTTCGCTTCTATTGTTTGATCATATCTTTTGGGAAAGGATGCTTATATTCTGTCTGAGAAGGGGTAGGATATACAAATTTAAATAATTTTCTTTTCAAGGCGAATGATTTAGCGTAATTTATTCAATCTCGTTCCCCGATGGTGACTTACTATCGTAAAGTAATTCAATATACTAAAATTTTGAGCTATAATTTGATATTAATGGATTATTTTGCAACTCATTATCTAGCTCATTGCAAACATTTTGGCGAAACTTCAATATAAAAGCCTAAATCTATGCAATTTGCACAACAACAAGTTCTTCTATTAAAGATTTCTATGGATTTGTTCTGGATGTCCATCAAAACCAACTTTTGTTACATTGTAAACATATGAAACATGCTAAAAAGCCGTCTTTACACAATATTAAATTGAATTTAAAATATCGCAGGAAATAGAAAAACTAATGAACCCTCTCTTTCCATCTCTCGTTCCTCTCATTCACAGCTTCGACCGCGACCAGCCCTTCACCTTCCAGCTCGGAGCCGGCCAGGTCATCAAGGGATGGGACCAGGGACTGACGGACATGTGCGTCGGTAAGTTTATCTTCATCGGAACTCTGCATCGCCGTTTCTAATCACCTTTCTTCCCTGCAGGCGAGAAGCGTATGCTGACGATCCCGCCGGAGCTCGGCTACGGCGACCGGGGAGCCGGAAATGTCATTCCCGGCGGTGCGACCCTCATTTTCGACGTCGAGCTGATCAACATCGGCGACTCGCCCCCGACCACCAACGTGTTCAAGGAGATTGACGAGAACAAGGACATGCAGCTGAGCCGCGAGGAGGTGAGCGAGTACCTGAAGAAGCAGATGGTCGCGGCCGACGGTGGCCAGGAGTCGGAGGACATCAAGAACATGATCGCCGAGCACGACAAGCTGGTGGAGGAGATCTTCCAGCACGAGGACAAGGACAAGAACGGGTACATCTCGCACGACGAGTTCTCCGGGCCGAAGCACGACGAGCTGTAAGACTGGCCTGGCCGAGGCCGCCCACGCCCCCTGTACAGGGCGCTTCCGGGGTTTAGTAATTTTATTGTAATTCTCTTGTTTTTTTTTACGTCGATCAAATCTACGTCCAACTTACGGTTCTATTTAACGTACGTTAGTTAGTACGACGTCACAGCGATGTGCGAGGACTTATTTGAAAGGGGGCCGGGTGCGAATCGCACTCCGGCTGTTGTTAGTGGTTTGTTGATTTTCGGTAGTTAGTTTCTTCCGTTGATTAGTAGAATTTCGGGCCGCGTGTTTTGGCCAGCGCGTGAGGAAGATTTTATTTAACACCCGGTATACCCGGTCGGATTCATTTTGGATTCTTTAGTTTGAAATTCGAAGCAAATTCGAAAACGTAGCACGGCACACCACCATCACCGTTCGCCGACCGTTGTACCGACCAGTGGCGGTGCGGGGATTGAGATTTAACATTCAATGCAAACACACCCATTCGAAATAATCATTCCCGAGGTTTTCTTTATCGCTTTTACGTTCGGTCGTGTATATACATTCACATCACGCGGACACGCGGAGGAACGATCGTGTTTCAGTTTTAGAGGAATATGATTAGAAGCGAGCATAGCGAAACGTGTCAACATCACCACTTAACTTAACGTAACGGTTGCAAGTACACGAACTCTACATATCACAACAACAACAATAACAACAACAACAAAAGGGAAAATAAACTGTTTGTACGAAAAGGAAACGTAAATGGACTCAATCTTGTTCTACGAGCGCTGTGAAAGAAAGTTGAGCTACAAAAGTGGACACTTCGGACATTCGAACGGCTGTGCTGAGCATGTGCTGGTGATAAGTTTCGTTGAACATCTGCACGAGACTGCTTTCTCTCTAATGGGCCGTTTTGTTTGGTCGTTGGTCAATGTTTGGTCAATTTTCTTTGTTGGACCTCTCTGGTATGTTTATTTTATGTTTTTTACCCTATATTGAGAACATTTTATCCATTGCAGATCAAAACACCTATTTCGTTCATATTATTACACTGTCGTGATATGTGCAGTCATAGCTTATATGATGTTTGATAAAGTATACATAAAAAACAACACATTTAGTACATTTCAAATATAAAAAACAACAAATTGTGATATATTTTATCACAATGTGTTTAAAACACTTTACCATAAAATAGTAGTTTCAATACGTCACTAAAACAATGTTTTCTAAATATATTACATATCAAAGTAATCTCTATGGCTTTCTGTTTTTGTGATAATAAATAGAAATTAGAATAGAACATAAATACAACATAAATAAAATTTGACCAGAATGCTGCAGGCATTTCTCCCACTATGAGAATGCGCGATATCGTTGAAGCTTCAAAGTTTGGTTCGCCTGACGTTGAATTTCCTGACGGTTGCCATAACTGTTGTTGCCATAATCCAGGGATGAGAAACCTGTTGATCCGACGCGATTTTATCGATTTGATATTTGCGAAATTTAACGATATTTGTTATTTATTTTTTTTAAATTTATTCCCATTTGTTCTTCAACTTTACGTGGCCTTTTTTCATATTTTTTTTACGAGCGATTATCGTTCGGACACGCTTCTGTAATGGAATTACAGAACCGGCCGGAAAACCGGTTGAATACGAGTAAAATATTGATTAAATCGATGTAAATTAAGTCAATTACATAAAATCATTAAATTTAATAGCATTTATGTTATATTGTTCAGCTTGGATAAAATAATTTTGAATGCCCTTTATCTCTGTATGAATCGATGAAGTAATAATAATTATACGACGATGCTGAAATCGAAGTGCGTGCTCTATAATCCAACATTAACAAAATAATATTAAATGGAACAATTTCAAACAGTTCATTAACTGCTCAGTTAACAAAAAAACGAGTTTAAAGTGCTTGATTCCGCTATTTTCTCTCATGGCGAATGCTTCTACCAATCAAGCACAACCTCGGCGTACTAAGAACGCATCCAAATATGAAAGAAAGGCAACGAAACAACGAAAAACCTCTCTCGACGGTTGTCTTATGCTCATCCTGGAATCAACGGCCACCCAAAAAAAACCCCCCACCCGTCATGTTTAGCATCGGTAGCCGGGGCGTTGAAAATGCCTCAAAATTTCTGCCGGTCATTTCACCTGTTCGGCAAAAGACCTGCTCCCGTGGGGAAGAAGGAAGCGGTGGCGTGGATAAGTGGCAAGAACCGGGCCACCGAGCGCGGCCCACGGCTCGCTCATCTTAGCGCCTTTACGCCCCGGAGGGGTCTTGCGAAAATATGCAGCAGTAATTGTTTCGCGGGCAGCACCGTTCGGGTATCAAGTAACGGATCCCGTCAGTGGCTGTTTTAAGCGTGTGTTTTCAAAACCTGTGTGTGTGTGTGTGTGTGTGTGGGGAAACGAAGACGAACGTCCCTCGCAGAACGGGACAATGGAGATGGTGAACAGAATGGGGAAGAAAACACTCCTCCGAGCACAGCATAACAACCGATGCAGCCTATACTTTGGGTAGCATAAACAATCATTGCACAATCGGCAGCATAACAGAGGAAGAAGAAGGCATCGTACCGTAGATGCCATCTTAATTACTTGCATCTTAAATTCCACATAAATTACACATGCTCCTAAATCGGTGTCCTCGGCGCGCGCTGTTCGAACTACTTTTCATATTCCCTCTGGGAGCTAGATGCGATCGCGCGGAGGCGAACGCTTGTTTGCTTTCGAATAACTATTTTAGGCTATCAGCTTGCCATCGAAGCTTGTCTATTTGTGGAACTCCTGCTTTCACAACACCCACATCCAGAACGGCACAAATTACCATAAAACAAAAACCTTTCGCCTGAAACGATTGTCCAATTTCTCGTGCTAACGACCAAAGGGAGGGCACCCGATCGGGTTGACTCTTCAGCAGAAAGCCGTTGCCGGCAATGGAAACTTGAGAACATAAGCAGCGAACATACATTCTGGGAATTCAAAAACACACCTCCTCGTCGTGGAAACCTTTTTCCACACATGTGTATGTGAGTGCGAGAAAGAAATTAGCGCTTCTGTCCGGTTCACGTCCCGATTGCCGTGGCATCAATACGCCAAACCTTCGCCGGCAGTGTTCGGTGGGAAATTTATCACCCGTCGTTGGACTATTTTCCCGCAAAGAAATGCATCGCCGCAATGGTTGATTGTTCTCGTCACGGTGCACTGGCCACCGAAGATCTGGCCATCTCTGGCGGATGGTTCCAACGTTTTGAAGTCGTCTCTATATCCGTCCACCGGCTGCCGGCCCGTTGGGACAGTTCAAGGTAGTAAAGAGTGGCGTGCATAATCGACAGCGACGTGATGAGGGAGAAAGTGCATTGTAAAGGTTGCATAACCGGGCGGACGAAAGCGAACGGCAGTAAAGTTCTATTTCTATTGCTAATGATGTGTTTCATCTGAGCCATGGGATATGACGCTGCTTGAGTTATTGGATGGTATTATTTAGCAAGCCTGACGAATGTACCATCAGTAATGTTGTTTAAAACCAGTTCTTTCATGTGAACATTAGAAAACTTGACTCAACTATTTCGGTCCCTGTCCCGATATCTAAAATAAAACTTGGGCGCCATTTAAACGACCGGTTGCGGAATATTGTCCCACTCATCATTATCGATAAAATCGTTCTTATCAATAAAATACTCTCACCCTACGCTTCGTTTTTTCTTCAAAACAAAGAGCGCCTGATAAGCAAGTATCTTTCAAGAAATGGAATGAAATTCGCGACGACGCGTATACCAACCCAGCAATCACCTCACACTATCTGGCACGTCACTACTGTTGCGATCGTTCCAGCTTATCGAGGTATCTTGTTCGTGCCCGTACTATGGTGGTGGGTGCGTTGAAATGCTGCAGCGACACGCAAACGATTCCAATCATCCATCATCATTCTGCACGGACCGGAGGGGGTTTTGCAGAATGATGAACTGATGAGAGGCAGATAAAGTCTTGCCGTGGGTTTGCTGGAGGATTGGGTTCGATATGCATCGACAGACCACAAAATTAGCCCGGCATCGCCCGGCGAAAGGTAAATCGTTCACATTGCGATTCCTATCGCGTGGGGCTGGGAAAGAAGGTGTGTGCGTTCTTGGTGGTTCAACTGGTTTGCAGACAGAACTGCATGTTAAGGTAGCTTGTCAGTATGTGCCAGGGCGTAGCGCGTGCTCCGCGAATGAAATGGTTTGACGGTTTGAAATGGTTGTTTTCAATAATTTAAATGGTTAATTTTTTGAAGTTATTTTAAATTTTATTTCACTTAAAAATTAGGCAAATATGTTTAATGTATATTTTACAATTCAGACAAAATTATATAAAATACAAATGATTCTTAAGACATCATCAGATCAGAACGTATGCAATACATCAATGATAATTTTATTAACTTCAAGGCATGGTTTTGTGTTTAATATTGTCTACAAAACATACACGGTTAACCCCAAACATTTGTCCATTTAACCGACCTAATCAGCCTCAAAGAATGTATGGCTATTAGATTTCACCTGAGCTATTGTACGTTCCTTCGTACGCTCCTAGCGCAGTGTTTTGTTGCAGGCAGCCAGGTGTACGTTGTACACCTCTGTGTTGGTGGGATCGAACGAAAACACACCGTGCGATGTATGCGTGAAGCCATCGATGCACAATGGTGTAATAAAATGATTAAAAGAATCATAAAAATAAAGAAAAAATGTAACAATTAGTATTAAATTGCTAGTATTATGTTTCCCTTTAAAATTCGATACCTATAAAATACATTTGCAATGTTATATAATATATTTTATTGTTTTTGTTATAAATTATTGATATAATTGTAAATCGTATTGTAAATTAGTGCTTTCCATTCTTAAATGCACAAACTATTTTGAAACTCTATCAAACTCATTGGAGTTTTTAAACATAACTCTAGACATTGATTTGGTTATGATAATTTTTTATATCATAGTTCACTAACTTATTTTACTTATTTTACTTGTTGACTGTCAATTTAATTTAAAAAAAATCATGCTAACTTATTTACCATTTTGTTTGATTCTCATCTCTTTCTTATATTTGTAATAATGATTAAAACTATTGTGTGTCTTCATAAAGTATTAGTCGTTTGTTGTCCAATGTATCGTGTTGAATTCCATGAGTTTTACTGTTATTTAATAATGCTCTAAATGGATGAGTAAAATAGAATCACTACACATTTTATTTTTCTATTCAACGTGACTAGCTCTATTGGAGAAATTAAAGAAAATTACATCTCCACACCGTGCCCGCTGTCCCACAACCACAGCCCATAGTGGCAGCTGTGGTCAGATCACACCACCCCATCGACACAGGCGGCTCGCGTTGCAACGCATCGGCCGCTGCCGTCGGGCTCAACAAGTTTACAAACCGAAACCGGTGTGTTATTTGTGTGCGAAAGACCAAGCAGAGCGCGAAGACCTCCGCTAACGCGGTGCTGTTCCGTGGCTTTAGTTCTTTTTTTTGTTGCTCCACTCTCCCGAGTGCTGCGAGTGCTGCCTTCCACCCGAGTGGAAAAGTGTACCCGGTGGAAGGTGAATTTTCCACAGCCCGGTGCTAGAAAAAGCCTCCGCGCTTTCCGTATGGTGCAGAAATTCTTGTTCGAAAAGTGCGTACAGAGGTGCTTCAGAAGTTGTGTTCGTTTTTTTTTTCTTCGTTTTGTTTCGCCGGTCTGAGATCTGCAACGAATTTGATCCGAAAGGTGCTTAACGTGGCAATACGAGTGTGCGTGTACGCCTTGGTGCGATCGATCGCAGCAACCGTGGAGTGCAATTTTTATCTGCGCCTTTCAAGTGGCCACGTGCAGCAAAAGGTGAACAGAGCAAAAAATTAAATCGTAGTAGGCGTGTTGAAGTAGCAGCCTAGAGAAGGTCAGATCCCAGTGTGCATCTCGTAGTCCCTCGGGGGGTTTTACTCGAGATTACACTGCTGGCGAAGTGTGATCGACGCCGTGTTCTGCCTGGTAAAATAATAATCGCTCACACAAGGCGCAGTAAGTGAAGTTCGGAAACACGCTGCTAGAAACGTGCAAAGAGTGTGTTTAATGTGCGAGTTTGTGTGCGGTGGGAAAAAAAGATAACGCACTACAATTGTACTACCCTGAATAAACCTCCGAGAGTCTACTTCTAAAGCCGGAGATCCGTCCAGCACCGCAACGATCCGTTACGGACCAGTAACCGAAAATACCGGCCACCATCCTGACATTCAGGTACAGTGAAACCACTTTAACGTTGGATGGGCGAGTTACGAGGCAGTGATATTAAGAAGACCTGTCATAAAAGGCAAGCTTCCTGTCACGAAGGAGCTCTCTCTCTACGCGGCGCCCTCGAGAAACTTCAAGCCTCAGTGGTTTCTGAAGCCGAGTCGTGGTAGCAGCAACAAGAATAAGGGTCTCCTCAGGGCAGCGCTTTCTTCAACGGAAGGGGGTGTGCCTGGTTTCAGTTTTTGTTTCGTTCCAAAGGGACACACCAAACCGAGAACCTTGGTGGGAGTCATTTTTTACTGGTCTTTCTTCCGAAGAGTCCAACCGAGATCTTCTCGGGCGAGATAGTGTGAGCAAATGGGTGCCAGTATTCCTGGGTTCCTGATTTTTCCAAGCGTCTTCATCGTCACGCTACCCCGGGCACGAGTTCTCTCGAGGGAGGCAAGCGCTGGGCCATGCGTCGTCGGTCAATTGTTTCGGTCATTAGGAACATGAAGGCCCCTGCAAGAATGTCCGCCATCAGCACGTCATACAGGTTCGTTAGGCCGTGTCGGTTCACCGGTTCCCTCAACTCCCTCCTCGAATCACCCCGAGGGAGATCGTGTGTGGTGAAGGGAGAAGGGCACACCCATGTACGTGGTGGTGTGTGTG
>KZ069350.1:105118-133000 GCA_002091845.1 Anopheles cracens
GCGGCCGCAACGGCAAACGGAACCGTACGGCGCGACGCACTACGGCTCGCTTAATTGTCGTCATTGTCACTGCATCGATTTCCAGTGTCAGTCACTTCTGCTGCAAAGCGCGCGTGGATCCCGCGCTGCGACGGGATTTCAGGGGCAGAGCGTTTAAATAGGAGGTAGAATTGTTCGCGAGCGTAATTGCCGGCATCGAGCACGGTTGGGAGCGGAGCTGGGTCGAGGTAATCGTCGCCGCGGTGACATCAGCACCCACGCAGCGCAAGGGAGTTTTTGAACTGCAAGGAGCTGCAAAAGTTTGTAATGAAGGAGAGATTAAAAATAGCTAATTAGCGTGTAATCTTGGGTTTAGAAAGGTTGCCAAGGACTTTTACTCCATCAGTAGGAGCACTTTATTTCTAGAAAGGTGTTTCAAATAATTAAAGGTGTTCATCGAACTCATCACGATGAGTAACTTCAATTTCTTGCCTCTTGGACTCACAAGCAACATTTGCCTTTGGTTGGGGTTTGGGTTCAGATTTTAGGCAAATATTACTTTCCAATACGATAACTTGAAATATGTTCCAGGAGAAACAGCAAAATTCCAATTGCATAATGCTTTCGACAGAATACAATCAGAATACAGCATACAATGAAATTTCATTAGTATTGCTCTAAAAATCTGAGCCTTGCTATATCCAAATATAATGAGTTGTTTTAATAATTCGAAATATGATCTTCAAGATATTACTCAACTTCACGATTAAACTTCGAACAGGTCTTTAAATGATCCATCGCGTATAAAGTTCATTGCCATTCGTTGTCCCAACCTATCAAAAATTCAAATCCCCCATCATCAGTTGAGTCCCAAACGCCTCTCGTTATAATAAACGAAATTAGAGAGAGATTTGCCAGCAACGGTGAAAACGGTGGTTCACCATTTAAATGGAAAATCGGTGGAAAAGCAGAACGCTGGCACAACAGGCCGCTGTCGGCGGCTGCTGCATTCCACCGGGATGGCCCCAAGACTAGAGCAGTGAGACCAAACGCCACCCCGGCTGGGTTCACCCGCATCCGAGCGCAACGGCCACGGCCCGTAGACGGGTGAGAAGCGCAGAATAGGCAGATTTATGCAAATTTCTGCACAATGGCAGCAACTGTTTTCACATCTCCGCGGTTTCCCGCTGCATGCAGATCGGACGGGGCCGAGATCGCAGAGATCACAGGTGCTTTAATCTACTTTAAACAATAGCATGCACACGTCTGCTCTCTCACTGAGGGGGCTTGGATCTCACACACCACGACACTGGGTGAGCCGAGCCTCGGGCACACTCGATCGATCAAAGGTGGATGCTTCTTTTGCTCGCCGCTTGAAAGGGATGTTCCATGTTTCTTTCTCTTTGGTCCGTGGCACACATTTCCATTCGTGGTAGGCTACCGAAACTACAACGATGGGTTGGGGAAAAGCCGGGCAGAGGAAAGCGCCAACACAATGACAGTGTTTGTGTCAGTGCAGGGTGTGAGAGAGTGTGTGTGTGCGAAAGATTTTCATCGCTCCTAACAGCAGGTTTTCCCTCCGTTCTCCATTCGCGACGAGCAAGAGAGAGAGAGAGAGGACTCCAGAGGTGTTTCGGTGTTCGGGTCGATCGTTTTGGAATACGACTGATGGCTCGGTGTTTTGTACGTTTCTTTGCCTTAGCCTCCACCCCGGTGTGCCATCTTATTTTCACCACATTATGTTTCGCGCCCTGGGAAGGCAAATTGTAGGTCTTCGCGCTTTTCTTCCTTCCTTCGTTCATTACCATCACTTACGAGGCGATCGTGACCGTGGCAGATGTGTGCCTGCGATTGGGAACCATCCGGTCGGTGTTGAGCGGAGTATCATTCCGCTCACCTCTGTGTGTCTGTGTGTGTTCGGGATCGCAATTTCATTTCGTTTGTCTTCCCAGCCTTGATATCCGCCCCTGACTAAAGCCGCCATCAGAAAAAAGGGAAGAAGAATTAGGCAAATACGAGCTTCTTCACCTTGTGCAGAAAGTCGAAAAGTTCAAATAATAGAGCGGGCCTAAACGAGATGGCTCAAAGCAGAGGGAGGATAGCAAAAAAAAACTTTCCCTCCACAAAACGCCGGTTACAGCCGGCGCCGTTGCGTGGTGGCCGATGGGTTTTCGGTTTCGATTTTGATTGGGGGCCACTGTGCGCGGCCCCGTTCGAAACTCAACTTCCCTCGTCCGCCCGAACCGAAAGTTCCGCGAAAACAGACCCGGTAACGATGGCCGGCCGTTGGCCATTTTGCGCCAAAACGGTTTTACCGGGTGAATGCTGCGGTTCGGGGTTTGGGCAGGAAATCGAATTCGAAGGATTTTGGCGAGGAAAATGGAAAATTAGAGCCGTGCCGCGAGTGCACACGAGTTGCTGGTTTGCTGTGGAAATGGAAAGTGGTCGTGGGTGCCCGTGGTTTCGCTGGGAACGATTCGTTTATCCGGACGCCCTGCTGGGGCGAACGCTCGCGACGAAATGGAAAACAGTTTTCCGTTCGTACTTTGATTAACGATGTAACGATTGGGGTCAGTCAAGGGTCTCCCTGCTCGACGTGGACGTGGACGTACGCCAGAAACTGGGCCGTTTCTGTAAGGTTTCATGTTGCCCCTGCTGGCATGGCGAATTGTTGCATTATTTTTCATGGGTAGCGCATTGTAAAAGTACTTTCCGTTTCATGATCGCTAAAGATAGTCATAGAAAACTAGGCAATTCACTTGAAGTTTTCATGGACAAACTTGGTTCAAGCGTTTTTTTTTAGCAAGATGAGATATGGATGCTTCTTTTGCTCGCCGCTTGAAAGGGATGTTCCATGTTTCTTTCTCTTTGGTCCGTGGCACACATTTCCATTCGTGGTAGGCTACCGAAACTACAACGATGGGTTGGGGAAAAGCCGGGCAGAGGAAAGCGCCAACACAATGACAGTGTTTGTGTCAGTGCAGGGTGTGAGAGAGTGTGTGTGTGCGAAAGATTTTCATCGCTCCTAACAGCAGGTTTTCCCTCCGTTCTCCATTCGCGACGAGCAAGAGAGAGAGAGAGAGGACTCCAGAGGTGTTTCGGTGTTCGGGTCGATCGTTTTGGAATACGACTGATGGCTCGGTGTTTTGTACGTTTCTTTGCCTTAGCCTCCACCCCGGTGTGCCATCTTATTTTCACCACATTATGTTTCGCGCCCTGGGAAGGCAAATTGTAGGTCTTCGCGCTTTTCTTCCTTCCTTCGTTCATTACCATCACTTACGAGGCGATCGTGACCGTGGCAGATGTGTGCCTGCGATTGGGAACCATCCGGTCGGTGTTGAGCGGAGTATCATTCCGCTCACCTCTGTGTGTCTGTGTGTGTTCGGGATCGCAATTTCATTTCGTTTGTCTTCCCAGCCTTGATATCCGCCCCTGACTAAAGCCGCCATCAGAAAAAAGGGAAGAAGAATTAGGCAAATACGAGCTTCTTCACCTTGTGCAGAAAGTCGAAAAGTTCAAATAATAGAGCGGGCCTAAACGAGATGGCTCAAAGCAGAGGGAGGATAGCAAAAAAAAAACTTTCCCTCCACAAAACGCCGGTTACAGCCGGCGCCGTTGCGTGGTGGCCGATGGGTTTTCGGTTTCGATTTTGATTGGGGGCCACTGTGCGCGGCCCCGTTCGAAACTCAACTTCCCTCGTCCGCCCGAACCGAAAGTTCCGCGAAAACAGACCCGGTAACAAAAAAAAACTTTCCCTCCACAAAACGCCGGTTACAGCCGGCGCCGTTGCGTGGTGGCCGATGGGTTTTCGGTTTCGATTTTGATTGGGGGCCACTGTGCGCGGCCCCGTTCGAAACTCAACTTCCCTCGTCCGCCCGAACCGAAAGTTCCGCGAAAACAGACCCGGTAACGATGGCCGGCCGTTGGCCATTTTGCGCCAAAACGGTTTTACCGGGTGAATGCTGCGGTTCGGGGTTTGGGCAGGAAATCGAATTCGAAGGATTTTGGCGAGGAAAATGGAAAATTAGAGCCGTGCCGCGAGTGCACACGAGTTGCTGGTTTGCTGTGGAAATGGAAAGTGGTCGTGGGTGCCCGTGGTTTCGCTGGGAACGATTCGTTTATCCGGACGCCCTGCTGGGGCGAACGCTCGCGACGAAATGGAAAACAGTTTTCCGTTCGTACTTTGATTAACGATGTAACGATTGGGGTCAGTCAAGGGTCTCCCTGCTCGACGTGGACGTGGACGTACGCCAGAAACTGGGCCGTTTCTGTAAGGTTTCATGTTGCCCCTGCTGGCATGGCGAATTGTTGCATTATTTTTCATGGGTAGCGCATTGTAAAAGTACTTTCCGTTTCATGATCGCTAAAGATAGTCATAGAAAACTAGGCAATTCACTTGAAGTTTTCATGGACAAACTTGGTTCAAGCGTTTTTTTTTAGCAAGATGAGATATTAACAGAGATACATTTCTTCTTGGGATGTTACGACACGGAATGTATACACTCCTTAAAGTTATTTTAAGAATATCTCAGAGTTAACTAAAAGAGTGACTTTTTTGCAATACAACAATATTAAATTCTACTACATTTACAAAGGCATTTGCTATTTGCCCGTTTGCTGGACAATTTTAGTACAAGTTTTAGTACACATGTTTCTCTCATATTTAATTCATTTTTTTATTTGGCTACACTGGTTCTCGATGTTCTCAAATATTGGGTCATTAGTACCTACGAAGGAACAATTTTGGGCGAAACAAATGAATCACCTGAACGCAGAAAACGTATTTAAATAAAATAACCAATCTTGGTATGTTTTTGAAATTGTACTAATTGTCACGTCTACTAAGGAAATCGAGAGAGTTAACATGCTCATTGTAGTCCGCTTCTTGAACAATTTCTTGCTAGCTTTTCAATAGCAATTTCAAGCTACTTCTGTAGGCAGCTTCAATGATGTACTTTTATCTTTCCCTGCATACAAAAATACGATTGTTATCTACTTTACAGCAAACGTCATCCATTTTATACTGTCAAACCCTGCTAAACCATATAATAGCACATTACAGTGCACATCTTATCGCGCTAAACGCTCTAATCTGTAATTCAACTTCATTGCTTGTCCCGACATAGGGCGTTCAATTACATTTCCGATCATTCTTACCAATTTTCATTAACCTCCACCTCCACCAATGCCAACGTACCAACGTGCAAGCAATTAAAGAAATTAAAATCCTCGATCCTTGCCGACTCGTTTCAATCGCGGCGCATATCCGGTTTTGGCGTTTGCCCTTGAAACGCTCTTGTTCCGTTCTCACCGTGCGGCAGGCGATCGTACGGAGAAAAGTACGCGCCTGCAAGTGCCCTAATGGCCGCAATTAGCCGTGTTATTGATTCTCCCGGGCAAGAAGCACTAGTAACGAGCAGCACTACCCTTTAGGTTGCTGTGCTGTTGGCTCGACCACCTTCGGCCTCCTTTCACCGAAACCAGGGGTTTCGGAAAGGAAAATCGGTTTCGGTTGGCACCGAGAACCTCAAACAGGTTTTTCGGCGGTAGATACGAAGCACCGGGTACGCGCGCGAGTGGCGAGGTTGCTGCTGATCCTACACCCTGGTTAGATCTGGACTAGCGACCTTATTTCGTGGACCTCGAAAGCTGCGTGTGTGTGTGGCTGTGTAGGAGCCGCCTAGTCCAAGCCTTGGGAAGCGGGCTAAAATCCAATCGCGAACCCGCTCGTACGTACTTTCTGCTTTCACATCTCACATCATTTTACTGCCCAGCTGCTGATCAATCGGTTGTTTTTTCGGGGCGCTTGCCATGGAGCGTCGATCGGTTCCAGTGGATGCCATTCGAGTGATGCCTACCCTTTTGTGTCGAGGTGACTATTCAAAATTTCAAACTTTGGTCGGAGAGGGTGCTCTCCCTTTTTCGGGCAAGTCATAAACACCGCGACTCCGGGAATGGCTGAACACAAGCGCGCTCGATGGCATGTATTTCCAGACCGATATCTTCCGGTGTCCCGACAAACATATCACCTCCGGGAGAGGGGAGGCTTTAGCTGGCTTAGCTTTATCTCCGCTTGCAGTGTCCTACAAACTTAAGCGATTTTTTGTTGTTATTTTTGGTGTGCTATTGAACACTGACGCCAGCGCGATAGGCCTTAGGTGGTTGCTTTCAACCGACGCTCAGTATCTTAAACCCCGTGTCAGCCCCCACGAAGCACCGGTCCTATGAAACCGGTCGCACCAAGCGGGATACTAACGAGTTCTTTCTCCTTCCCGGCCCAACCCATAGAGTTCACGGATCGTGCTAAAACTATTTGTCATTAAAAGCTAACGCTATCCGCGCACGAGTGCCGTTTTATGTTTTAAGCCTTTTTTTCTCGTGTTTCCAACGCTTCGCTGGACATCTCGGCCCGCAAGGGTGCAAAAAAGAACCACATAAATACAGCAGCGGCTAATTGATTCGGGACTTGGGCGACTTGGGTCGCCGAGAACTGGGTCCGGTTCAAGCAACGGGTTATGCGACAGCTTCAGGCCTACGTCACCGTTGTCCAGCGGGAGCCTACGAAGACGCAATGGGGACACCAACATCACCAGCACCGTGTGGGACGGTGTGCGTGAGAGGACACGGTGCGAATTCGATGCAACATTTTTGAACACCGCTGTGGTGTCGTTAATCTTCTTGAGGACATAAAAGCTCCATGGTCCAAAGTTTTTTGGACCTGTGTTTTCCAGGCAGCCGGGTTACGGTTGCGGTGTGAGTGGATACTTTTTTTGTAGCTGAAAGTGCTCTCAACTTTTAGTCTATTAATGCCACCAACTGTCGCTAGCTAAATGGCACACAGCGTGTTCATTATGCGAAAAAGAACATCTTGATCTTATCTGAAATCTTTCGCAGAATCACAATAAAGGATGTTTATCTTGATTCAAACTATCTAGATCTGGATCCAATCAAAAGCTTAAATCAGGCAGTCTGAAGAGGTATTTTTTGTTAAAACGTTTCTTCTCTTCTGTGGGAGCAATTACCAGTTTATCCCACTTCCGATGAACGATCATCCATGATCCAGTCCATTGCAGCTGTTTGCACGGCCAACAGGTGCGTCAGGGTAAACTGCGCCGTGTAACGCTTTTAAGTTAAGGCGAAAATACCGTCATCAGTATTGAATCATGCCGATCGGCACAAATTCAAGATGACGTGATCACACCACAAACAACGCGATCAAATCGATCTCCCTCTGCTGGCACAATCGATCGCGACAATATGCGTACTGCCCGGGGTTTGTAGTGAGTGAGAAACTACGAATAGGCGTTGACTGATCGGACACAACAACAAGCTGAGATATTCGCGAAACCGTCGACTCGACGTAGAACTTGATCACCGTCATTAAGTCTAACACGATGTAGTTGGTGGTGAGTTTGAGACCTTGAGGATCACTCCCTCGGTTGCGGCACGTATCAAACAGCTGACTCATACGTCTCTTGAAAGCTGCATTCTTTTATTCGCGAAAGATAACACTGTACCACGTTGATGTTATGCAACTAAGCGTAGTAACTTTGTGATAGTTGGTTTATAGCGCTTTACTCTACTCCTGCCATTGTTTCATGCAGAAGAATTTTTATTACATTCCAGCTCTCAACATTTTATAACGCACTTAAGCATTGGGAATGACATCCCGGAACGGGGTTTGGTCGGAACAGGAACTCGCGCCGTGTCCCACAGTACGTGGACCCACCGTAACGCTTGGCAACAAACATGGCGGAAGACTTTTTGCAACAGCAGCAAAGGTCACCCGGCAATCAACCCCTCCAGGGCACGGCATTTTCCCTGGTGCAGCTCCCAGACGGAGGATCGTAAAAACGAACTCCCGGCAGAAACACGCCACACCGTTAGTCAGCCATTTGTCTCGACGGCGTGACGGATAGACTGTAGCTTCCCTCCGACCGGACTGGTGAAGGTTGTGCGCTATCGTGACAATACCGCTGTGTGGGAACGATCTTGAAGAAGCGAACGTTTTCTTTCTTCTGCCCGGTGCCAAATGCAATTAAGGCGGTATGTCACGGCACGATGAGTAATTTTGACAATCACGCGTCGGTGGTGTTTGCTGACAAACGTTCGACAGGAGATTGTTATTAGGTGTGAAAAATGGCAGGATGAGCCTGTTGGTTGTGTTTACGCGAAGGCCAATGAATTTGGTCTATAAAAGCTCAGTTTCATGATCTCCTGCATACTTTCAGCAGTACGCTTAAGAAGGTTAATGCAGGTGCTAGGAGCTGGAAAACCCTGGCGAGATAATTAATTCTACAGATTATGTTTACGAAAAAGCGCTTTAAAATTCGCCCGAGCAGTAATCGACACTCTCATCAGTTGTCTCACGTGCCAGCGTGAGAGCCACACATTCTCGCAAGCTTCGCCAACCATCGCTTGCCTCATCGCAGCCAGTCTGTTCAAACACAGGTGCATTCTCCAAGCTGTTTGTTCTCCCACAAAAGGTGTTCAATTAATCATTTATTTATGACCGCCACAAGGACGCCAGTGTGGAGCTAGTGCGATGCAACTTGCAAGAGGTTCCTTCTATTTTCAAAACAACAAGCTCAAGTTGTTGGTGCTAGAACAACTGTTGCAAAATTTGCAAAAGAACTGAACTACCTCGCAGGCGACGAACCCCATTTCTCGGTTTCTCTACTCCGCCGTACATCCGGTCTGATGCAAGCGCTGTAGGTGATTGTTTTCATGCAACTTCCACTCACCGAAATGCGAATCTAATTCGGCTTTTACGCTGTCTAAAATGTGCGCTTACTTCAGGGAGTGGGGCAGTGTGTGTTGCAGACTGACGGGCGGTCTTAATTTCAAGCGATCGAATCCAACCGATCGATTGAGTCATGTAAACGATTGTCTTTCGGCTGGCGGAGAAGGTAAGACTTTTTGCAACAGCAGCAAAGGTCACCCGGCAATCAACCCCTCCAGGGCACGGCATTTTCCCTGGTGCAGCTCCCAGACGGAGGATCGTAAAAACGAACTCCCGGCAGAAACACGCCACACCGTTAGTCAGCCATTTGTCTCAACGGCGTGACGGATAGACTGTAGCTTCCCTCCGACCGGACTGGTGAAGGTTGTGCGCTATCGTGACAATACCTGTGTGTGGGAACGATCTTGAAGAAGCGAACGTTTTCTTTCTTCTGCCCGGTGCCAAATGCAATTAAGGCGGTATGTCACGGCACGATGAGTAATTTTGACAATCACGCGTCGGTGGTGTTTGTTGACAAACGTTCGACAGGAGATTGTTATTAGGTGTGAAAAATGGCAGGATGAGCCTGTTGGTTGTGTTTACGCGAAGGCCAATGAATTTGGTCTATAAAAGCTCAGTTTCATGATCTCCTGCATACTTTCAGCAGTGCGCTTAAGAAGGTTAATGCAGGTGCTAGGAGCTGGAAAACCCTGGCGAGATAATTAATTCTACAGATTATGTTTACGAAAGAAGCGCTTTAAAATTCGCCCGAGCAGTAATCGACACTCTCATCAGTTGTCTCACGTGCCAGCGTGAGAGGCACACATTCTCGCAAGCTTCGCCAACCATCGCTTGCCTCATCGCAGCCAGTCTGTTCAAACACAGGTGCATTCTCCAAGCTGTTTGTTCTCCCACAAAAGGTGTTCAATTAATCATTTATTTATGACCGCCACAAGGACGCCAGTGTGGAGCTAGTGCGATGCAACTTGCAAGAGGTTCCTTCTATTTTCAAAACAACAAGCTCAAGTTGTTGGTGCTAGAACAACTGTTGCAAAATTTGCAAAAGAACTGAACTACCTCGCAGGCGACGAACCCCATTTCTCGGTTTCTCTACTCCGCCGTACATCCGGTCTGATGCAAGCGCTGTAGGTGATTGTTTTCATGCAACTTCCACTCACCGAAATGCGAATCTAATTCGGCTTTTACGCTGTCTAAAATGTGCGCTTACTTCAGGGAGTGGGGCAGTGTGTGTTGCAGACTGACGGGCGGTCTTAATTTCAAGCGATCGAATCCAACCGATCGATTGAGTCATGTAAACGATTGTCTTTCGGCTGGCGGAGAAGGTGGCACTAAAGTGGATTAAGGTCTCGGTGGTAACCTCTGCCCGGTGCCAAATGCAATTAAGGCGGTATGTCACGGCACGATGAGTAATTTTGACAATCACGCGTCGGTGGTGTTTGTTGACAAACGTTCGACAGGAGATTGTTATTAGGTGTGAAAAATGGCAGGATTAGCCTGTTGGTTGTGTTTACGCGAAGGCCAATGAATTTGGTCTATAAAAGCTCAGTTTCATGATCTCCTGCATACTTTCAGCAGTACGCTTAAGAAGGTTAATGCAGGTGCTAGGAGCTGGAAAACCCTGGCGAGATAATTAATTCTACAGATTATGTTTACGAAAAAGCGCTTTAAAATTCGCCCGAGCAGTAATCGACACTCTCATCAGTTGTCTCACGTGCCAGCGTGAGAGCCACACATTCTCGCAAGCTTCGCCAACCATCGCTTGCCTCATCGCAGCCAGTCTGTTCAAACACAGGTGCATTCTCCAAGCTGTTTGTTCTCCCACAAAAGGTGTTCAATTAATCATTTATTTATGACCGCCACAAGGACGCCAGTGTGGAGCTAGTGCGATGCAACTTGCAAGAGGTTCCTTCTATTTTCAAAACAACAAGCTCAAGTTGTTGGTGCTAGAACAACTGTTGCAAAATTTGCAAAAGAACTGAACTACCTCGCAGGCGACGAACCCCATTTCTCGGTTTCTCTACTCCGCCGTACATCCGGTCTGATGCAAGCGCTGTAGGTGATTGTTTTCATGCAGTTTCCACTCACCGAAATGCGAATCTAATTCGGCTTTTACGCTGTCTAAAATGTGCGCTTACTTCAGGGAGTGGGGCAGTGTGTGTTGCAGACTGACGGGCGGTCTTAATTTCAAGCGATCGAATCCAACCGATCGATTGAGTCATGTAAACGATTGTCTTTCGGCTGGCGGAGAAGGTGGCACTAAAGTGGATTAAGGTCTCGGTGGTAACCCATGTTACTGTCACGGGTGGTTTTTGTCCGCATCCGGGAGATATGTATGTAGGTAAATCGGGGCGGTGAACAACCCCTAAGACCAATCGATTTTTAGAGTGGCACGAGCCACCGAATGGCATTCATTTCATTCTATTGTTTGCGCTTTTTTTTTCGTCGTATGGCTTAGTAATTGATTTTTATCCGTCAATTACTAAACGATGCAAATGTCGTGTCTGGAAAATCACCAAAACCGTGCTCTAAACATGTAGTTCAACGTTTCGTTCCAAGCTTTGTATAGTGTTTGAGTAAAAAAATATTCGCATGGTTTTAGAATGGTTCGGAGGAATTTAGCCACCTTTTTTCGCGTGATGCAGCGCAATTCTTCCACTCGCCGTCGTGCCTGGAACCAGTTTCCGAAACGTTCGCAAGTGGGCAAACCGCAACAGACTGGCAGACTTTGCATATTTTCGACGCCATCGAAAGGAGAGCAAATGAGACACAAACATCGCACCAGCGGAATGACCAACCGGCACGATCCCGAAACCCACGACGGAGGCATGCTGCGAACCTCAGCAACAAGTACGTGGTATGCTAGTTGCAAGCGAATCAGACTTGCGAAAGTGAGAAATTTCCCATCTCGCCTCGCGTATCGTAGGAGGGTGTTCCCGCGCGCCGTAAACATGCCAACCCGAAGGGTGCCGCTGGGTTCAATGTGCAATGCATGAGCAAAATGGTTCGCCGTTTGCAAATGGCGCGAACAGCATTGCAGCGCAACTTTCGCCTCCGAGAGCACGCTCGTGGGAGGCCCGGGTCGCACCGGTACCTGCGCGTGCTATGACATCATTTTGGGGCTGAACGCCGGGATGACTCCTTCCCGGGTGCGCTGAAACTGCGTTTCCACTCACCGAAATGCGAATCTAATTCGGCTTTTACGCTGTCTAAAATGTGCGCTTACTTCAGGGAGTGGGGCAGTGTGTGTTGCAGACTGACGGGCGGTCTTAATTTCAAGCGATCGAATCCAACCGATCGATTGAGTCATGTAAACGATTGTCTTTCGGCTGGCGGAGAAGGTGGCACTAAAGTGGATTAAGGTCTCGGTGGTAACCCATGTTACTGTCACGGGTGGTTTTTGTCCGCATCCGGGAGATATGTATGTAGGTAAATCGGGGCGGTGAACAACCCCTAAGACCAATCGATTTTTAGAGTGGCACGAGCCACTGAATGGCATTCATTTCATTCTATTGTTTGCGCTTTTTTTTTCGTCGTATGGCTTAGTAATTGATTTTTATCCGTCAATTACTAAACGATGCAAATGTCGTGTCTGGAAAATCACCAAAACCGTGCTCTAAACATGTAGTTCAACGTTTCGTTCCAAGCTTTGTATAGTGTTTGAGTAAAAAAACATGATCTCCTGCATACTTTCAGCAGTACGCTTAAGAAGGTTAATGCAGGTGCTAGGAGCTGGAAAACCCTGGCGAGATAATTAATTCTACAGATATGTTTACGAAAAAAGCGCTTTAAAATTCGCCCGAGCAGTAATCGACACTCTCATCAGTTGTCTCACGTGCCAGCGTGAGAGCCACACATTCTCGCAAGCTTCGCCAACCATCGCTTGCCTCATCGCAGCCAGTCTGTTCAAACACAGGTGCATTCTCCAAGCTGTTTGTTCTCCCACAAAAGGTGTTCAATTAATCATTTATTTATGACCGCCACAAGGACGCCAGTGTGGAGCTAGTGCGATGCAACTTGCAAGAGGTTCCTTCTATTTTCAAAACAACAAGCTCAAGTTGTTGGTGCTAGAACAACTGTTGCAAAATTTGCAAAAGAACTGAACTACCTCGCAGGCGACGAACCCCATTTCTCGGTTTCTCTACTCCGCCGTACGCACATTTTTAATCGCCCTTTCGGGTTGCGTTGCGGAAAATAATAACTATATTTGTTTGACGTCGGGTGGCTCCACCGCCGGTAACAATCGCACCGCGTCCGGGGTGTGGAGTGCCCTTTTGACTCACTCGATCGCCTTTCCAGGGCAGTGGTCGGCAATATGTGGCCTTCAGGCCAGCTGAAAATATCTTTAAAGTTTAAAAGTTCGAAAAAAAATCGCTTCCATGTCGATTCTAATGAAGAATGTTTGTCAAAAGTTGTAAAATTGCAATATTAAATTGTAAAATCGCAGAGCGCTCGAATCATGGTAGACAATTTCAAAGAAAAAATAGAACAAATAACAGCAATAGACACATTTTTCAGCTTGTTATACACTATAGATTTTATTCAGAACATGATTTCTAAAACAAGATTACAGTCTTATGCAATATTTTACATTTTCAGTCTGTATAAGTGATCAGAACAGGCAAGAAAACTAAATAATTGATAGCTTTTTTATCAAATTCTATTGCCAAATTTTTGGAAGGTTGGGAATACCTCAAAGACAGAGTCCTCATTCCAGAAGATTCTTTGGAATATCCCTGTAATCAAAATTATTATATTTATGTATTTTTTAAATCTATCGTTCCTACCATTCATATCTACTCATATTACTACTTGCATACATAGGTTGACAGCCACTGCTCTAGTATATCCGATTTAATGGACAAAAACCCTTCAAAACACAAACCTTGGTGGCATGGTAGGAAAAGCGTGCAGACAAAAGGAAAATTGCTAGTTACACCTACGTCTGGCTTTCCACGCCGCTGTCTAGCGGATTGTTACCTAATCAGCCAGTCATAGGTTGAGCCTTTCTTGTCGTGCCTAGAGGAAACAGAAAAGCCCGTGCCTAAATTGCTGTCACCTTAGACACAGAGCCGCCCACCTCAATCCTAGCACCGATTGTCATCTGATTATGGAGACATTTGAAAACGTGGCCATTCCTGAACACACGCCCTCGGACAGGGTACAGGGCGATACGCAAAACGCACAAACTCCCGAGCAATTGCATTGTTTGTTTGGTCGAAAAGTAACGCACAGCTCCACCTTGTGGGAAAAAAAACATCCGGCTGAGAGGAGAGCCCTCGGTCCGTGGATGGAACGTAATAAAACGGGCAACAGAGAAAAAAACATGACAGCACCGGTACCTGCGCGTGCTATGACATCATTTTGGGGCTGAACGCCGGGATGACTCCTTCCCGGGTGCGCTGAAACTGCGTGACATGAATGGAGCTTTCTGCGGGCTGGAGAACAATTTCTTTTTCCACTGCTTGTCGCCCATCGCCCGAGGCAGAGAATTCGTCAACCGTGAACGTATGATCGTTGCATTTAAATCGCCCACCGCAACCTTCTGGCTACCTGTACGCCATGTTGAATGGGCGTGCAGTTAAAGAAAACCTAGACCCACCTTGAACTGAGCAGCGGCAACAGCGACGGGAGGCTTTGTTATCACCAAACTGGAGGTGAGAAGAAAACTGGGCGCACAACACCAAACTTCTCCACCCTCGCCGCTCTCGAACGCGATAAGAAACTTATGCACATTTTTAATCGCCCTTTCGGGTTGCGTTGCGGAAAATAATAACTATATTTGTTTGACGTCGGGTGGCTCCACCGCCGGTAACAATCGCACCGCGTCCGGGGTGTGGAGTGCCCTTTTGACTCACTCGATCGCCTTTCCAGGGCAGTGGTCGGCAATATGTGGCCTTCAGGCCAGCTGAAAATATCTTTAAAGTTTAAAAGTTCGAAAAAAAATCGCTTCCATGTCGATTCTAATGAAGAATGTTTGTCAAAAGTTGTAAAATTGCAATATTAAATTGTAAAATCGCAGAGCGCTCGAATCATGGTAGACAATTTCAAAGAAAAAATAGAACAAATAACAGCAATAGACACATTTTTCAGCTTGTTATACACTATAGATTTTATTCAGAACATGATTTCTAAAACAAGATTACAGTCTTATGCAATATTTTACATTTTCAGTCTGTATAAGTGATCAGAACAGGCAAGAAAACTAAATAATTGATAGCTTTTTTATCAAATTTTATTGCCAAATTTTTGGAAGGTTGGGAATACCTCAAAGACAGAGTCCTCATTCCAGAAGATTCTTTGGATATCCCTATATTGAAATCAAAATTATTATATTTATGTATTTTTTAAATCTATCGTTCCTACCATTCATATCTACTCGTATTACTACTTGCATACATAGGTTGACAGCCACTGCTCTAGTATGTCCGATTTAATGCACAAAAACCCTTCAAAACACAAACCTAGGTCCAACAGTGGTATGGTAGGAAAAGCGTGCAGACAAAAGGAAAATTGCTAGTTACACCTACGTCTGGTTTTCCACGCCGCTGTCTAGCGGATTGTTACCTAATCAGCCAGTCATAGGTTGAGCCTTTCTTGTCGTGCCTAGAGGAAACAGAAAAGCCCGTGCCTAAATTGCTGTCACCTTAGACACAGAGCCGCCCACCTCAATCCTAGCACCGATTGTCATCTGATTATGGAGACATTTGAAAACGTGGCCATTCCTGAACACACGCCCTCGGACAGGGTACAGGGCGATACGCAAAACGCACAAACTCCCGAGCAATTGCATTGTTTGTTTGGTCGAAAAGTAACGCACAGCTCCACCTTGTGGGAAAAAAACATCCGGCTGAGAGGAGAGCCCTCGGTCCGTGGATGGAACGTAATAAAACGGGCAACAGAGAAAAAAACATGACATGGAAACATGGAAAAGAAATTTTCATCGCGAAAAAAGGGCCTCGCGCGTTTTCTTCTCGGCGCGGTTTTCAAATTTTAAATACTGCTGCAGCTGCTGCTGTGGCATGGGAAGTGAATTCGAGAAATGCGTCCGGTCCGGTTTTGCGAAGGTGTTGGGTTGGGTGCCTGTGAAGCCCGAAACGAGTGAAACGAGATCGAGTGAAAGTGCGAACGCGAACCGCCGGGGTTCGGGTATTGGGTTGTGCTGCGTGTATCGGTTTTTAATTTCACATTCAAATCCAATGTAAGAGAGCCCGTGCTTGCCCACACCCTCCCACACATGCTCAGTTCCAAAACGATCGATCGAACGAGCGATGCAAGGATCGATATGAATCGCTTACCGAACGCAACACCCCGACGCGAGAAGGTTTGTGTATCGGCTGCGGTTACGACGACGAAGACGACGACGACGGTTGGTCTAATGGCTTGTCGATCACGAGTGCAGCCTTTTGCGGTGGGAGCGTGTCGATTTCTTGTCTTCGTTCACCGGGGGGTTTTTTCCGGTTGCTCCATCGAAGAATTCTCGCGTGCCGCTCATATCCTTGACACCCACCCGCATGTGCGAGAGGCGGTTATTGGGGGTTCCAGCCACTCGAACTCGAATGCAAATTTGCCAAAGAATTCCACCGACGCGGCGGAAGGAAACCCAGCGGATCGCAAGAAAACATAAAACTGTCCGTATGGGGGGCCAATAAATAATGAAGCATTTTCTTTTCGACGTTGGTTTGCTGAGGTTTTGTTGCTTGTGTGGCACGGTTGAATGGATCGTATGTTGCAGCGGTGTTTGTGTTTGTGTTGGGCAACACATAGGTGATTTATTTTGCATGAGAAAAATGCGCACAAAAGTGGTCGTAAAATTCGATTGCAATTAGTGATCACAACTTGATAGCAGTCCTGGAATGGAGTAAAGTCGCGAGTCAATGATCGTCGGAGTCACAAGGGTTAATAAACGTGTTATATATAACACACACATGGGAAGAGAAAAAGTAATCGGATAAGAAGGAATAAAACGTATGATTATCAGGGCTATCCAATGATCGTCGGAGTCACAAGGGTTAATAAACGTGTTATATATAACACACACATGGGAAGAGAAAAAGTAATCGGATAAGTAGGAATAAAACGTATGATTATATTTATCCAAAATGCTTCTAATAAGTTCCAAAATTTGTATTTATCAACACAACTAGTATGAAATTGTCAAAAATAGTGAAATTGTCAAAAATAGGAGATTGAATGGCAGATGGTTGTTAGCAAATCTATTAAAATTTTAATTATAATAACTTTTTTAAATCAATTCGTTATAAAACTGTAAAGTATCTTTGTTGATTAAATTTTAGAGGGAATTCTTCAAAACAAAAAATAATTATAAGTCGATTATTTTGCTCATTTACGGTGACTATCATGTTACGAAACTATCTTCTCTATTTAAAAATAAGAAAAAATAATCTTGAACGTGAAACAAAGCGTGTCTGCATGTCTGTCATAAAGAAACGACGAAATAACGTTTTCGGATAATGAAAGGATCCATCGGGCTTTAATCCATTTTTTGCAACCTATTAAGCTTACCCGGCGTTTTGTGTCAAACATCAAAATGCTACACTTTCGGCCACCACACCAGTTCGCGAATGAGAACAAGGTCAGGTTCTTTTTCGTGTGGGAACCAAAACCCAGGCTATGGACGAAAAATAAACCAAAAAAATCGCACCAACAAAACAAATGCACCGTCACTGTTTGGCAGAAAAGTTAAAAGCCACTCACCTCTGGCTCGAGAGGAGGTGTGGATCGTCCACCAAGAAAAAAATTGCAAACAACCGTTCCTTGGCTTCACGAGCGCGCCTTCATGTGAATGGAGTTTTGAGCGATTTTTTTTTTGCGGTCGTTGTTGGACAGTAAATTTTCTTCAGACTCAATCTGTGCCCTGTTTGATGAGATTAACGCTGCGCCGTGCAATTAATGCTCGAAACCCGGCACCGGCAGATAATCGCAAGCATCAGTTTTAGCACATTTCCTCGGAAATACGTTTTAGTGCGGGTTCTTTTAAACTGTGATTTTATTGTGACAATCAGGCGGCAAAAATGGCCACACGGAACGGTTATGGCTCGATGCAAACAGCGCAGATTTCGCGGCAACAGATAAAACTAGACACACACACAGTGTTGTTAAGCATTCCGGGGCATAAATCAGCAAACGTACGATCGCTCGGTCGCGCTGTTTCCGTGTGCAAAAACCAAGAATACAAAAAAAAACCCAAAGAAAACGAAATGGCATTTGAATGCGCACCATATATCGAAGCGAATTGTGAGGCGCTGCTTTGCTTCCTTCGCCAGGGCAGGCTTGGTGAAGTGATACGGTTGATTGGTGCCGGAGAAAGCACCAATCGCTCATTATGCAACGCCCTGCCAGGCGCATAAGCCTAATGATTGTGCATGCGTATCGAAACGGCGCGTTGGGTGCGCTTGTGAGAGTGAGCCGACGGTATGCAGATCTCGTTGAGTAGCCTGCTGTGTGGCCTGGCCAAATGGGCTGTGTTTGAATAATAGATTTTAATGAGTCAACAGGCAATTGATATAAATTGTTTGGCAAATGCAAATATCGTTCACTTTGTTGCGGCTCGTTGCAAGGGTAGTGTTGATTGGCAGAAAAATGTTTTCTTTATTGTTATAAGCGCATAATTGTACAGACTATTTGCATATCTTAAGCCAACCGGTCGGATCATCGTCATGGGTGAAGTAGATTTTTGAAAAGGAATTACGCTTAGTTTTTTTTTAATAACGCTAAGTTTTTTTTAGGAATTATGCCTTACAATTTTCAAGATTTGTGTGAAACTCGCCAATCTCCACATTCTTTTTAGAAAAACATATTGAATACCAATGCATAGCAACCTTAGAACAAATTTAGCACAAACGTTATCAACTGGCGCCATCTAGCGCCAGGTAGCTTAACTAAAAATAAATAAAAATAGTTTTATTTCGATTTATAAACCTTTTTAATCTTTATTTTGCAAATTTTACTCCGGAGTCACAAGGGTTAATAAACGTGTTATATATAACACACACATGGGAAGAGAAAAAGTAATCGGATAAGAAGGAATAAAACGTATGATTATCAGGGCTATCATATTCCATTCGACATTCGAGAGAATTCACTCGAACGTTCATTTCATTCATTTTGCTACCATATGCACCGATGGATTCGAGATCGAGTTGCCATCGGCATTTTCGAGTCGATGTAAGGCAAATTTGGTATCATATATCTCGAACCGACTGTCGAATTCGACAAATTTGCTGCCGACAAGTAAAGCTGTCGGAAAAACAGTGTTTTTATAAATTCTATTGTTTTATTATGAACGAAGTTGTTTCTGAACGACACTTAAATGTTTCTTTTTGTTTTGAAAGCTTTATTGATCAAGGAGATAAAGAAAATAAAGGTTAAAACAAAGGTAAAAAAGAAAAGGAAGAATTGTGATTGGTCCGCTATGCGGGAGGATGTTGGTGGGAAGAGCACTCGGTAAAATTAAAGGCCTAGGTCGATTTGCGTACATGTTGCCCATCGAAACTGGACTAATTTCTTCACGCATTGGTAAAAAATATCCATTCGGTATTCGGTCAAGATATTCGACGACGGCCTCGACATATTTCTCAATAATCTGCACTGCACCTTTGCAATTTTAGCTTTCGGGACAGGTATCGCAAATCTTCGATATCGCTACACTCACTATTTTCACTATTTTCCACAATGAAAGCCGAAATAATTCTCCAACAAACTCTTCACGATGGTTTGTTAACCAGATTTCTTCCCACCAGCACTGTTGCCAAGTTGAAAAGATCACAGTAACCGCTGAAAAAACAATCGATGAAACTTTCGTCGTACACACCGATTCCATCGGCGAATATGATACCAAATATTTTTCCGTTCGACTCGGTAGCTTCCGACGGATTCGAGTGTTGTTCGACATATATGATATATGATAGGGCTGTATATTTATTCAAAATGCTTCTAAAAGTTCCAAAATTTGTATTTATCAACACAACTAGTATGAAATTGTCAAAAATAGTTAAAGGAGATTAAATGGCAGATGGTTGTTAGCAAATCTATTAAAACTCTAATTATAATAACTTTTTTTCAAATCAATTCGTTATGAAACTGTAAAGTATCTTTGTTGATTAATTTTTAGAGGGAATTCTTCAAAACAAAAAAAAAATATAAGTCGATTATTTTGCTCATTTACGGTGACTATCATGTTACGAAACTATCTTCTCTATTTAAAAATAAGAAAAAATAATCTTGAACGTGAAACAAAGCGTGTCTGCATGTCTGTCATAAAGTAACTACGAAATAACGTTTTCGGATAATGAAAGGATCCATCGGGCTTTAATCCATTTTTTGCAACCTATTAAGCTTACCCGGCGTTTTGTGTCAAACATCAAAATGCTACACTTTCGGCCACCACACCAGTTCGCGAATGAGAACAAGGTCAGGTTCTTTTTCGTGTGGGAACCAAAACCCAGGCTATGGACGAAAAATAAACCAAAAAAATCGCACCAACAAAACAAATGCACCGTCACTGTTTGGCAGAAAAGTTAAAAGCCACTCACCTCTGGCTCGAGAGGAGGTGTGGATCGTCCACCAAGAAAAAAATTGCAAACAACCGTTCCTTGGCTTCACGAGCGCGCCTTCATGTGAATGGAGTTTTGAGCGATTTTTTTTTTGCGGTCGTTGTTGGACAGTAAATTTTCTTCAGACTCAATCTGTGCCCTGTTTGATGAGATTAACGCTGCGCCGTGCAATTAATGCTCGAAACCCGGCACCGGCAGATAATCGCAAGCATCAGTTTTAGCACATTTCCTCGGAAATACGTTTTAGTGCGGGTTCTTTTAAACTGTGATTTTATTGTGACAATCAGGCGGCAAAAATGGCCACACGGAACGGTTATGGCTCGATGCAAACAGCGCAGGGCAACACATAGGTGATTTATTTTGCATGAGAAAAATGCGCACAAAAGTGGTCGTAAAATTCGATTGCAATTAGTGATCATAACTTGGCAGCAGTCCTGGAATGGCGTAAAGTCGCGAGTCAATGATCGTCGGAGTCACAAGGGTTAATAAACGTGTTATATATAACACACACATGGGAAGAGAAAAAGTAATCGGATAAGTAGGAATAAAACGTATGATTATATTTATCCAAAATGCTTCTAATAAGTTCCAAAATTTGTATTTATCAACACAACTAGTATGAAATTGTCAAAAATAGTGAAATTGTCAAAAATAGGAGATTGAATGGCAGATGGTTGTTAGCAAATCTATTAAAATTTTAATTATAATAACTTTTTTAAATCAATTCGTTATAAAACTGTAAAGTATCTTTGTTGATTAAATTTTAGAGGGAATTCTTCAAAACAAAAAATAATTATAAGTCGATTATTTTGCTCATTTACGGTGACTATCATGTTACGAAACTATCTTCTCTATTTAAAAATAAGAAAAAATAATCCCGAAATTAAATCACTCATATTTGGAGAAACAAAATAGGAGAAGAAAGCTCCATTTTTGCCTGTCATGCGGATTAAATCGGGCGGACACTTGGGGCCACAAACCCGATAATTGCGCCAATAAAAGCAACAGTTTTGGCTACGTTCAGCTAATTGCCCGGCAACGTTTGTCAATCAATCAACCGGCGGAACGCTTTCGTGTTGACCTCAAACGCTCCGGGCGCAACGGAGGACCGGTTGCCATATAACACTCCATTTTAGGAGCACTTTTTCGATCGCATTATGTAATGGCGCCACTCTCGGCTATATTTTGCGATCATCGATCTTCGCGGGTGAAGGGATCGTCAACGTGCGCATCCCTAAAAAACGAGCCACGCCGAAGCTGGCCGGAAACGAACGGCCGGCGAGAAATGACGGAAACGATCGCGGAATGCTGCACCGTTTGGACCTTTTTTTGTTGTTGCCCGTTTGCTTACTTGTAACGAACGCTGATTTTCTCTAATCCATTTCAATTTCCATGCCCAATCGGTGTTGTTGTATTTTCCCTTTTCGCCGATCGATTCCCTACAGGCACCGGAGACCAACGGAGAAATGGAAATGCATCTGAAAAACCCTGCGTTTTCCCTGCCGCTGTCTCGATCTGATCGAGAGCACGCCAATCTCCACATTCTTTTTAGAAAAACATATTGAATACCAATACATAGCAACCTTAGAACAAATTTAGCACAAACTTTATCAACTAGCGCCATCTAGCGCCAGGTAGCTTAACTAAAAATAAATAAAAATAGTTTTATTTCGATTTATAAACCTTTTTAATCTTTATTTTGCAAATTTTACTCCTTATAAACACTGCTACAACCAAAACAAACACCCCAATAAAAGAATTATAGAATTGGTTTCAATCGTTTTCGAGTGATTTGAAAAGTTTCTTCATTTTTGTTCATAGAGCTTGCCGTCTTTATATTGATGTTGGTTTGTGGGATGTTTTGAATAGTGTGATGAAGTGCGCGTTTAATCTCATAAAAATTCTTCCAAACCATATCCCTGCAACAATTCATGACTCACTCAGGAACGCCGTAGTGCATAACAACTGGAAGCGACTTCCAGAAGCGACGTGCGATAAAGACCTTCTTCCTTCAGAGACAGCTGCTGCAGGTTGCACTTGACGTACCTGCGCCATCTAACAGGATTAGTTTGCGGATTTATTTCTATTCTGGCACGACCGTGCGCCGTGCGAAAACGCTTTAATTTAATAACCTCACATTCCACCACCAAAGCCCATCTGCGGTGGGGTTTATTTGTGACATGGTAAGATCGATTGAAGGATGCACCAAAAAAGACAGACAAACGACAACAAAAAAACATGCATCACTCATAACAACCACGATGAAGAAAAGCTCTAAGTGCTTTGCTTTATTCGAAGTCTCCATCCACCCAAAGCAAAGAAGTACGGTAAAAAAAATGTAAGTGCAGGAAAAAGTAGGTTCATCGACATCGGCCCCAAAACCCGGCACGGCACAGAAGTGTGGCGAAACGTGTGTGTGTGTGTATGCGAGCAGAAGAAGGAAAGCTCTTTGGCGTTTGGCGAAATTTCGCGCGCTTTGCATAACTCGGTTATGAATATCCGCCGTGGCGAGGCGGGCAAAGATGGCCAAGAAGTCGCAGGTGAAAGAAAATTTTAAACCAATATTTCATTACCGAAACTGCACGAGGCGACGACCACGACGAGGCTCGGGGGCCTGCTTTATCGCCCAACCTCCCCCCCCCCCCCCCCCCCCCCCCCCCCCCCCCCGATTTCGCGGCAACAGATAAAACTAGACATACACACAGTGTTGTTAAGCATTCCGGGGCATAAATCAGCAAACGTACGATCGCTCGGTCGCGCTGTTTCCGTGTGCAAAAACCAAGAATACAAAAAAAAACCCAAAGAAAACGAAATGGCATTTGAATGCGCACCATATATCGAAGCGAATTGTGAGGCGCTGCTTTGCTTCCTTCGCCAGGGCAGGCTTGGTGAAGTGATACGGTTGATTGGTGCCGGAGAAAGCACCAATCGCTCATTATGCAACGCCCTGCCAGGCGCATAAGCCTAATGATTGTGCATGCGTATCGAAACGGCGCGTTGGGTGCGCTTGTGAGAGTGAGCCGACGGTATGCAGATCTCGTTGAGTAGCCTGCTGTGTGGCCTGGCCAAATGGGCTGTGTTTGAATAATAGATTTTAATGAGTCAACAGGCAATTGATATAAATTGTTTGGCAAATGCAAATATCGTTCACTTTGTTGCGGCTCGTTGCAAGGGTAGTGTTGATTGGCAGAAAAATGTTTTCTTTATTGTTATAAGCGCATAATTGTACAGACGATTTGCATACCTTAAGCCAACCGGTCGGATCATCGTCATGGGTGAAGTAGATTTTTGAAAAGGAATTACGCTTAGTTGTTTTTGGAATAACGCTAAGTTTTTTTAGGAATTATGCCTTACAATTTTCAAGATTTGTATAAAACTCGCCAATCTCCACATTCTTTTTAGAAAAACATATTGAATACCAATACATAGCAACCTTAGAACAAATTTAGCACAAACTTTATCAACTAGCGCCATCTAGCGCCAGGTAGCTTAACTAAAAATAAATAAAAATAGTTTTATTTCGATTTATAAACCTTTTTAATCTTTATTTTGCAAATTTTACTCCTTATAAACACTGCTACAACCAAAACAAACACCCCAATAAAAGAATTATAGAATTGGTTTCAATCGTTTTCGAGTGATTTGAAAAGTTTCTTCATTTTTGTTCATAGAGCTTGCCGTCTTTATATTGATGTTGGTTTGTGGGATGTTTTGAATAGTGTGATGAAGTGCGCGTTTAATCTCATAAAAATTCTTCCAAACCATATCCCTGCAACAATTCATGACTCACTCAGGAACGCCGTAGTGCATAACAACTGGAAGCGACTTCCAGAAGCGACGTGCGATAAAGACCTTCTTCCTTCAGAGACAGCTGCTGCAGGTTGCACTTGACGTACCTGCGCCATCTAACAGGATTAGTTTGCGGATTTATTTCTATTCTGGCACGACCGTGCTTTTAAACTGTGATTTTATTGTGACAATCAGGCGGCAAAAATGGCCACACGGAACGGTTATGGCTCGATGCAAACAGCGCTGATTTCGCGGCAACAGATAAAACTAGACATACACACAGTGTTGTTAAGCATTCCGGGGCATAAATCAGCAAACGTACGATCGCTCGGTCGCGCTGTTTCCGTGTGCAAAAACCAAGAATACAAAAAAAAACCCAAAGAAAACGAAATGGCATTTGAATGCGCACCATATATCGAAGCGAATTGTGAGGCGCTGCTTTGCTTCCTTCGCCAGGGCAGGCTTGGTGAAGTGATACGGTTGATTGGTGCCGGAGAAAGCACCAATCGCTCATTATGCAACGCCCTGCCAGGCGCATAAGCCTAATGATTGTGCATGCGTATCGAAACGGCGCGTTGGGTGCGCTTGTGAGAGTGAGCCGACGGTATGCTGATCTCGTTGAGTAGCCTGCTGTGTGGCCTGGCCAAATGGGCTGTGTTTGAATAATAGATTTTAATGAGTCAACAGGCAATTGATATAAATTGTTTGGCAAATGCAAATATCGTTCACTTTGTTGCGGCTCGTTGCAAGGGTAGTGTTGATTGGCAGAAAAATGTTTTCTTTATTGTTATAAGCGCATAATTGTACAGACTATTTGCATATCTTAAGCCAACCGGTCGGATCATCGTCATGGGTGAAGTAGATTTTTGAAAAGGAATTACGCTTAGTTTTTTTTTAATAACGCTAAGTTTTTTTTAGGAATTATGCCTTACAATTTTCAAGATTTGTGTGAAACTCGCCAATCTCCACATTCTTTTTAGAAAAACATATTGAATACCAATGCATAGCAACCTTAGAACAAATTTAGCACAAACGTTATCAACTGGCGCCATCTAGCGCCAGGTAGCTTAACTAAAAATAAATAAAAATAGTTTTAATTCGATTTATAAACCTTTTTAATCTTTATTTTGCAAATTTTACTCTTTATAAACTACCGGAGACCAACGGAGAAATGGAAATGCATCTGAAAAACCCTGCGTTTTCCCTGCCGCTGTCTCGATCTGATCGAGAGCACTACGGTGGAGGAGACCGTGTGGAAAACATCGAAACCTTCGCACGGTGGAGAAGAAAAACGAAAGTATTTAGCCGGCTTATTAGCTGTTAATTAATTGAGCCGATCGCGAATGTGGTTGGTTTTACTTTTTACACACCCTTGGCAGGGCTTTGAAGCGTTGAAATTGAATTAATTTCACTTCAAATCTTCAACCCAAACGTAACTGTCGTCCATTTTGCCTACTGTCTGATTTGTTCCGATAAAATCACATAATTTATTAAATGATTTCAATTTCTCCCGAAATTAAATCACTCATATTTGGAGAAACAAAATAGGAGAAGAAAGCTCCATTTTTGCCTGTCATGCGGATTAAATCGGGCGGACACTTGGGGCCACAAACCCGATAATTGCGCCAATAAAAGCAACAGTTTTGGCTGCGTTCAGCTAATTGCCCGGCAACGTTTGTCAATCAATCAACCGGCGGAACGCTTTCGTGTTGACCTCAAACGCTCCGGGCGCAACGGAGGACCGGTTGCCATATAACACTCCATTTTAGGAGCACTTTTTCGATCGCATTATGTAATGGCGCCACTCTCGGCTATATTTTGCGATCATCGATCTTCGCGGGTGAAGGGATCGTCAACGTGCGCATCCCTTCCTTTACGCTATGGCGCCTCTTGCATGTGTGTGATAAAACGATCTCCATCAGCGCGTTGGAAGTACGTAGACGACGAGAAACCCCGATAACCATGCGCCGCGAGTTCATACACTGACCGATCACTTCCGCTCGCAATTGTGCACGTGCAAAGCCGGTGCAAAGCGGTACGAATGGAAAAACAATACCTGCGACGAGCGCTCTCCAAACATTCCAAACCGGGTGACATATTGTACGCGCGCGTGCGACTGTGCGCGTCTATGCGGATTCAATGCGAAGTTTACGGTCAACGTGCTGATGCGTTTCTCCGCCTGGAGGCAGCTTGTTTCACATGTGTTTTTCACAACTACAACCGTTTACCGTTTGGACATTCTACCGCTACGTTCCCTTTTGCACCGTTGGTTCGTTTTTACCAGCCGGGTTCGAGTAATCAAATTAATATTCATCACCCGGACCCGGACAAACAAAGGGTGCTAATGTCGTTCCCTTTTTGTGGGGCAAGTTTATGATCCATTCTTTACGAAGGTAGGGATCAGTTTTTGCAACAGATTTTGAAACATACCGAATCGACTGATTGGAGGTACAAAAATCGATAGCTTTCTATGCTTAAATTATGTTTGATCAACGGTTCTTGTAGTTTTCATTCGTACTGGTTCATAGATTTTAGCCTGACAAATAACAGGGTTGAGAAACTTCCCAATCGATTAGAATATCTATCAAATATCGTGCTTCAAGAAGCAACAAGAGAGAGAGATATATGAAAATTATGTTTTATTCCAAAGATCTTCGTTGTCCAGTATCTAGAAATGAGCTGTCTGAGTGTTCCAAAAATCAAGTGAAATGGTTCTGGGTCTTCTTCTTCTATCTCTTCGTCAACAGTGTGTATAAGTCGAAGTCTGCTATATCCCAACGAGGAAATCCCATAACAGCATCATATGTAGACTAGAAGAAATCAAACTTCTTGAAAAATCCCCAACATATGACCCAAAGTGAACATTGAACTTTTGCAGACTTCTGGCCTTTACGATTTCAACTTGTAAAGCTTCTTCCACACCTTGTACAAAAACCAAACAGTATGTCCCGCATTAAGGACTCCATTTCCACGTCACTCCACTGCATCAGAAAAGCAAACGGCCGTAATTGAGTACTTGTTTTCGTTTGTTGCGTCCGTTCACATCCGCCACTTTCTTGCCGGATTGCAAGATTAATTAGCAAGATCAGATTTCTCGAGCGGTATTGTTTTCGGTGTTCGTTCGCCGAACCGAAACCTGAAACATCAATTCGATCCAATTCGGGTTCGTTTCCTCCAGCACGCCCCAGTCCGGGGCTTGATTGATTCCCCCTCCCCCCTCTAGCAGCGCCGGTGTCTCGAAAGGGCAGCGTGAGGCGGGGATTATTTACATCTCATCACATTCATTCGCGCTGCGCGAAAATCGCTTGGTCTTAGCGGACGAACTGGTCGACTTCCCTTCCGCGGAACGAGACAACAGAAAAACCTTTCCAGTGAAGAATAACAAGCCTGCCTGAAGATCATCTCGATCGTTTCGTGGCTTTTTTCTGCGTTCTTCCTTCACAGTCCCAGTGCGGGTGTGTTTCGTCGACGGCTCGTGAAGGTGTGGGTTTGGAGGGTTAGTTTCAAAATGAAGGCTCGCTGCTTGATGGCGTGAGGCGAGCAGAATGGCAGGGATAGAAAACACAACGGGCAGGTTATGAAATATGTGCAGCCTAGGACAGGCATCTTGATATTTGCGGCCCATTCGGAGGAACAGCCAGTGCTCTTGCGCCATCTTGCGCTCTCTTCAGCACGAGCAAATGGGGTGGTGGGCAAAAAAAGGCACATCGAACCATCCTCCGCGCCTCGAACCTTCGCCTTTCGAAGGCTCGTGGAATCGCTCGCTCTCTCTCCCCCCCCCCCGGAGGCTGAAGAATT
>KZ069350.1:140067-155213 GCA_002091845.1 Anopheles cracens
GGAGGACGCCGGCGACACGGAAGAGGAGCTGCTCAGTGCGACCGTCCGGTGTCATTCGAGCCGCTGCTCGCGGCGTGGTCCGATCGGGTCGAACCGGAACAAGAACTCGATCGAAAGTCTCAGCGAAGACAGTGGCTACTGCGATCATCTCCAGCAGCACGGTGGTGGTGGTGGCAGTATGAACAGTGGTGGAGGTGGTTTGCGTGCGCGCTCCAAAAGTTTGACCAACTTCGGCTCGGCCGAGAACATCACGTTCGTGTGTGGCAATAGTGGCGGTCCAGGTGGTGTTGGTGGGATGTTTCCGTCCACGTTGCTGCCGCAACAGCAGCAGCAGCATCACCACGAGCAACCGCTCAGCCTGGATTGCATGGTGACGATGGAGACACGCCACGTGGCGTACCACGAGAATCGCCTGTCGACGGTCTGTGATGTGGACGAAGAAGAGGAGGAGGAGGAAGAGGAACAGGAGTCCACCGGCGATGAATGCAGTGTGGCCAAATGCATCGCCCCTCCACCAACACAGCAACATCCGCACGAGAAACAACAGCAGCTTTGGACGAATATTAATAATGGTACAAAAATAGAGCGTGGTGGCAGCGGCTCGTGTAAACAACAGACGAGCGAATCGCCCTCGCGCACGGTGACATCGGTGGCGTCGTCGTCGTCGCCATGTTCGGGGGGTAAAAATAGCACCCGATGGCGGCCGGTCCTGTCCCTCAGCGCACCCGATCTCCTGCAGGGCGTGGCGGATCGTCACCGGCGGCAGCAGCGCCGGCAAGCGGACGATCGGACCAAGACGTCGACATCGTCGGCGCTGTACGATCCGATCAGTTTCGCCGTGTCCAGCGTGCCCGAGTGTTTGAACCTGTACGGTGGCGCAGCGTCGTCCCGATCCCGACACGGCTCCTTCGACAGTGACAGTGCGTCCAGTGACTTCCCCTCGCGGCACCGCGACTACAGTTACGGCGGTGGTGCGTGTGGCGAATCCGTCGCCAGTAAGAACTTTAACCTGTACGATCTGCAGCAGCAGCATCACCCACGGCCAATTACGTCCATCAAGTGCAGCAAAACGGTGACGTTCCAAACGGCGAGTAGCCCGTCCCGTCCGAAGCAGAACATTCGCGCCAGTTACGCAAACCTTACCGCCCTCAACTACAGTGACGACGACGAGGACGACCCGCTGTACGGTGGTCGGCGCGGGCATGAGTACTATCTGAGCCGCAACACGTTCCGAACGAGCAGTGGCACGCGCCTCGGTGGAGGTGGAGCTAGCCGGACACCGCCCCAAACGACGACGATCGTCGCACCGCGAACGACGACCCTGCTAACCGTGCCAACCGCCATGGACCACCAGCGCCCGCTGCTTCCCGACGCCGTGGTCGAGGAAGATCTCGCCGACGACGAAGAAAGCAGCATCTTCCCGGTCGACCGGGACGAGAAGAGTGTGTTCCACTCGCTGCTGGAGGAGATGTCGGCACACTTTGACCGCAATCTGTCAATCATCAACGACCAGGCGGAAGCGTACGAACCGATCGCGGCGTTCCTGCACGAGCAGCGCTCGTCCACGGCGTCGGCCGGTGTCGCGCGGCTACTGCCCACCCTCACAACGCCTCCGCAGGCCCCTCCGCGAAGGACGCAGATCAAAACGAACCCACACCACCCGACGCAGCAACCGCCCACCGGCGGAAGTGCGTCCGCGCTGAAGGTTGCTGCGGAAGTGACCCACCACCACCACCACCAGCGACGAACGTTCGATCAAGACCCGACCAATTTGGTCACCTGCTACGCGGCCAGCCTCGAGCGCTGTACGTTCGATCCGACCGAGTCGTCCACGACCAGCCTGCACGGTGCGGTGAGCGGCGAGCTGCATGCTAATGCGCTGCCCCGGTACGTGCCGGTGCCGAAGAAGCGCGAGTTCGTGGCCAGCACACCGAACCTCCACTACTACCACGGTGCGGTTCGGGACGGTGGGGAGGGTGCGGTCGATGACGGCCGGCCCGACCATCACAACTCGCTGCGGAATGTGGCGACGTGCCGGTCGACCGGCAGCATCCTGGCGACCGCTTCGAGCTCGCGCTGCGGCCTTTCCAAGGGTGTCAGCTTCTGTCCGATCGTGTCGGAGATCATCTGGAAGAGCACGGGCAGTTCGGATCTCGACCCGGACGACAATGGGAGCATCATCTCGAACCATGACTTCGAGCTGGACATCGATGAGGACGACTTCGAGGCAGACGATCTGGATCACGTGAACCTGGTGAGGAACACCGCCAACAATGGCAGCGTCGGGGAGTTTGTGGTTGCGTCCGTTGTGGAACCGATGCATACAGCCATTTCGGTTAAGGTGAGTGTTCTTGTTGTTTTCGGTGTTTGTTGTTTGTTGGAAGATTCCAACAGTTGAAAGGGAAACATTTGGAAAATCAAATGCACTAGTATTTATTTCGATTTGGTTCATAATTGTAACGTAGTTGAAAGATTTGATAAATAGCCCTTTTATTTTATCTGTAACGAAATAACGTGAAATAACGAAAAAGGAAACTGTTTCAAATGTAGGAGTTTTCGTGATTATGTGAGACAAAGTGAGATATTTTTGCAATCTGCAAGGCACGTGAGAAGACATTTTTCAGTGGGATCAAAACTACGCCAAAGTTGAGCAATTTGAAAAGCAGATTGCATCGCGGAACATGTGTGAAAATGTATGCAATTCGAAGTTTGACCGTTTTCGGCCATGTTCGGTCTGTTTCGTTTTTCTCTGCTACCCAACGTGTACAGTAGAGGCTGGATAAGCCAGGCGTTTTGGTGTTTGAAAAGTTGCTCGGTGAAGCAGTGGTGTCAAACCTATGAAGCAAATACAATGCCATTGTGGTTTAAATTGAATACATTACATTACTAGTTCATCTTTACGGACTGATTTACATATAACTATACATCATGGAATAAATAATAAATCTGTTCGTTCAGATGTATCCTCCAATTAAAATGAACAACACAATGTGTTATGTTTGGTCAGGTGGTTGAGGCACCGATCGGCACACGACAGGACCGATACCAGAAACCCTAGACAGTAAAATACATCAATTCGTTCGCGTACATTTTTTATCAAATTACAGATAATAATGTTTTGTCGAAAGCTTGAATATTATATAGGAATATGCTGCTTAGAATAATAAGGTACCTCATCCATGAAACGGAACGTTTCTTTTTGTGAACCACAGCAACGAAACATCACTGGTGGCAAAACAAAGCAGCATCCGCACCACTCACCACCACTAGCGCAACAGAGTGATGTTGTTCGACGAATGTTGTGGCGGCGGCCGTTGTGCAAACGTTTTCAGCTGGTAGATCGCGACGGCGTGATCGCGTTTACTAAAGTTGCTAGCGATCTGATCCAAGCTTGTTGTTGTAAGTGCCAGTGTGCATACATTATCCGATCGAACGACCTTAGGGTCGGAATAAAGGATCATACGCACACATATTTAATCTTCGTTCGAGGACGACCGCGATCACCGTGTGTTCGATCGCGTAGGCTTGGGTTTGATGCTCGTTCGAAAACTGCGCAGTGCTTTAACCGAATCCGATCTTATTTCTCCTTCCGTTGCAGTGTGAAAGTGCACCATTTTTGATGATCCGCGAAGAGGACGATCGTGCGCAAGTGCATCCAGCTACGCAGCAGCCTTCCTCAAACGTCCGTGCAGCGTCGCAAGTGCAAGTGAACGGTGGTGCAGATGTGAAGATGACCTCAACGACGTCGTCGTCGATCGGGCACGATCTCTCGTACGGTGGTGGTGATCACAGGGCGAGTGCCCGCAGCAGGATGAGTGAAAGTGATCCTAGCGTGGCAGGTAGTGCGGTGGCGGGCGGGGTACTGGAAGAGTTTAGAAATGGTGGCAACAGTGCAAACGGTAATGGTGCGATGGTGGCGAGCCGCAGTCTAATTGCCAGTGAACAACAGATGCGCGCGGTACACAACAGTGAGGCGCAGTGTAAAGTGGGCTCCGCAGCCACCATGCCGAATCCTTACAGCAGCAACAGCGGCGGCAGCAGCGCGACAAACAACACCAACAGCAGCCTGATAAAGAACTTCAAGAATGGCAAGGCGGAGAAGAAGGGCAAAACGTTCCTGTCGCGCATTTCGTCCGGGTTTCGGTTCTCGTTCCGTAACAAATCGAAGAAGGGCGGCGCCGGTGGCGGCCTCCTGAAGGAGTCGGCCAGCTTCAGTGCGCCGAGTGTGGTGAACAACAATAACAACATCAACGCGAAGGTGGGCCGCGGTGGTTCGACGTCGGCGTCGAACGATAGCGCCTCGGCCGACTTCATCTACATCCCGCTGAAGGATCCACGCAAGCAGGCGCACCGCGGCGAGGACGAGGCGCTGCTGTATCTGCAGCGCAAGCTGAACGTGGACGGTGTGACGGTCGACGACAGCTTCACCGGGGCGGAGGACGAACCGGACGACTGCGAGATAGCCGTGACGCGCCCCGGCGGCGGTGGATACTACCGATCGGGCTCCAGCACCGCCCTGAACGGGGACGGCGGCGGGCAGGGTGCGGACCGGACGGGCAACCACGTGTTGAGCTCGAAGCCACCGCTCCCGAAGCAACCGCCGCGGGTTGTCGGTGTGTGTGCGAAGCGTTCCAGCGCCTCTCCAGCCTCGCTGAAGCACGCACATGCGCAGCGCGCCTCGTCGACGCCACCGAGGGATGCCGAGCAGGACGAACTCGACGCGTCCACGACGTCGTCGTACGGCCAGCGCCGGAGCCCATCGCAGCAGCATCAGTACGCGGCCAGCAACGGTGGCACCTACTACCATCCGGCGACGCACGCCGACACGGTCAGCGTCGAAGGGTACGGTGACGAGGACGGGGACTACGGTTACGGTTACGGTGACGCCGGGGCGGCGGACGGGCGGCATCACCTCCACCTGCACCACAGCATCATGGGTAGCGAGCAGAAGATCGGTCTCATCGAGACCAACCTCGACACGCACGAGACCATCATCTCGGGCAAGACGCGCTCGCTGATGGAGCTCGGCGGTGGTCAGCACTACCACCGGGGCTACGGCCATCATCATCAGCAACAGCAGCAGACGCACCCAACGCCGGCTGCCCACGGTCACCATCAGCTGCAGGTGCACGATCCGGCGAACCTACCGCGGCCAACGAACGGCCTCAAGGAGCATCACCACCGGCATCATCACCAACCCGGCCCGACCGACGGTCCCGGTAGACCCCACAAGAGCATGGAGTTCCTGTTGGACAAGGAAAACCAACGCAACGTTCTGGTGAGTCTCTGCCTGCGGCAATTTCTGTGCTTCTTCGTGCGAACCTCGCTCGATCGGAGTGTGTGATGCGCTTTCGAAAGTCTCCGTGATACACCAAATAAATCGGACTCGGGTACGGTCGTCGTGCTGTTAGTGTTGCGCTAGGTTTTATAGAGGATAGAGATAGGTTACAATAAACAGAGATAGAGGCAACATCGTTTCCCAGCGCACTGTGATGATTAGTTTCGTTTGCAACATCCTGGGACGTCCGTGCTCACGGGAAGGAATGTTCATTTGGTGCTTCCCGAATACAATGCGAAGAATTTTCTATTATTTCTTTCGTGGTGGCAATATGGGCACCAGCTAGCAAAAGGATAGCGTAGATAAAGAGAGAGAGGGAAACCAGGAAATGTGGTTACGGTTAGATAGCAGTGAGCCCGGCAATGGAAGCGAGGAGACCGAGCATCCTCGACATTCCTGATGCCGTATTCCGGCCGCACAGTGCCGTCCATTGTTGTGTCGAAAAAGCCCGTGATAATGATCCACTCCGGACGACGGTGGTCTAGCGTGCGGTTGCTGCCGGACAAAAACAGACCTACAGGTGCTGCTGATGGCTGCTCCCGCTTATGTCATCGGGCATTGCAATGCGACATAGATATGCTGCTATCCCGTCGTCAACAATGCGTGTTTCATTATCTGAAATTAGCTTCGTCTACCTGGTTTGATAGCGTCCCTGGTCTGTTGTTGTTTTGCGTATGTGTTTGGAATGAAGTTGTTAGTCCGCGAGTTCGACACGTACGTTTTGGATATTCCGGTGCGTTCCTTTTTCGAAAAACAACATGCTACGTGTGTATAGTTTCAGTTTGTGTTTTTGTTTTTCGTTTCTCGATTTTCGAAAAGCGTTTATCGTGTGCTCATAAACGCACTAGTGGCGTTAGGGATACCTCCCTAGGAGATAGGAATGGGTTTTATGGTCCTATTAGAAGAAGGGTATAAGAATTTCGATAATCCACACAACGAATCGGGGCTGTACCGGTCATAATCGAGCAAGTTTATGGATAGACCATAACCCGAAAGCATACCTCAACAATACCTTTTCACGGCGCTCCAACGGCTGTGTGGGATCATCCTCGATCGATTCTCCGTCCCGAGGAATTCCTCTCGGATCCCATCGCATAAGGCAAATAAAAACAAACGATACGGCGTTCGTTGTTTTCGTGTGCGGCAACCCAGGCCTCGAATCGACAACATCTGGCTACTGGACGCACTGCTGTTTTGGTTGTTGTTGTCGATGAAGGGTGGATTGAGATGCGTCCGTCCAGCGCGCGTTGGACTAACCGCAATGCCGATGCGCCCGCTGCTCTCGAACTGGATGGCGTCCAAGTGGAACGACGAGACGGTCGTTTACTGTCTACCTTCTGTCGTGCGCGTCGAACTACACGGAGGCACACATTTGTTTTGGGGTAGGTTGGACCTCGGGCTTGGGAAAGGTTAGGCTTTAAGGTAGAACCCGGGAGAATGTACGCAGTTTTTTCTGGTAAAGTTCCAACGTTTACCCTGGGGTGGCCTAGACACATGTACGCACGCTGGATACGAGTGAAGATATCGAAGATATGCGCCCCAGATATGGGCGTCAGGCGTTTTTGGCTTCGTGTGCTTCAAGCTCTCTTAAGGGGCGTTGTTTGTCGAAGCATGTCAGGCTGTGAGAGCAGGGTAGTAAATGGATTTACCTGTCAGAGTTTGACTAACTTTCCCCGCGCCAACAGTGCCAACGAGAGGTTTATCCGTGCCGTGTTCAAGCTACCTCGCCCGCCTGGAATGTGTATTCTAACCCCTCCTTTCCAACAGGCTCCCTAAGCACACAGCAGGCCAAGCAGATAAAAACAACATAAGCGACTTAGATGAAACGCGCTCCACAATCAGTTCGCTTCGTCCCGAAAGCCAACAATCGCCTAATCTGTTGTTTCGCGGATTGTTTGCGCCCCGGGCCGTGGAGACAGCTTCAAAACGGCGGCGAGACAAAGTTTTGAATTCGCCTCCAGGCAAGTTCACTGGCCGGCCCCCCCTGGGGTGAAGTAAAACCGATATGGTTCCACCCGCTGTCCGTCACCTGAAGCGTGAACTTTACGGTTCCGCACGCGAACCCTTACCACCGGGCGTTGTTATTTATGCTAAGCCAGACATAACTTACCTTCTCCACGTTCCAGCCACGTTCGTAGAGGGAAACTAGAGAGAGAGAGAGCGAGAGCAAAAAAAACACACACATTACCTCCAACCGGGCGGATAGCTTCCGTTCCCATATCGCTGCCGCAAAGCAGGCAGCCAGGCAGGCCTGGACCGTCACTAATTGAATTAATGTGCTCCGGTCGGTGTAACGGGATTGTGGCCCTTTTTCCGGAACACACCTTCACCCGCCGGCATTCGTCCGGGGTTTCACGGCCATCTCCGGACGCTTGCAAATCGTAAAAGCTGGATTTCAAACTGTTTGTACACACTGGGAGACACTTCCGCGTGGCGCACTGCATCGTGCATCCCCAGGGCTCGGACACGGAAAAGCTTTGTTTGGAGACGTAACCTCAAAGTCGCAGTAGCCGAGAGTACGGAGCGTTTTGAGCCTTTTCGGGCGTGAAAACCGATCGGCGCAGCAACCGAAAGGGATGAGAAAATCGATACCGTCATCGTCTGCAGGA
Organism: Anopheles cracens; assembly: GCA_002091845.1. Taxonomy (NCBI): domain Eukaryota; kingdom Metazoa; phylum Arthropoda; class Insecta; order Diptera; family Culicidae; genus Anopheles; species Anopheles cracens. Next base: position 148,015 of record KZ069350.1, read on the forward strand.
GTCTTCTTTCCCGCCCGACCCCTGGCGAGTCCAGGGCTGATGCTGAAGGCACATTTTTCCAACTGCATGCACTCACTTCCACGGTTCTGGAAATTCCCGTGCGCCTCGGCCCGTTTTGTGACCGGAATCTAATTATTTCGTGTGCGGCTCGTGTGCTCTGTGTGTGGGTGTGTGTGTGTGTGCTAGAGAGAAATATCTCCTACCAGAATGGCACGTCGTCAGATCCTGCTCTCGATCGCAACAGGATGTGGAGAGTGTTAGAAATTTGAAACACGACTTCCGGCTTTTCGCGCTTTCCCGGTGCGCCCGGTGCGGGCATTCTGAATGAAATGGAGCGTGAATCGTTTGTACGATGAAGATAGAGATAATTTAATATTTAAAGCGAATAGTAGACAGTTTGTTAGGCTGTCGGTTCCTTGCTTTTTTTTTTTGTTCGTGGCTTCTCTCTAGAAGTACTCGCTTGAGTTGATTGCATTTTCCCGAATGTTCCTCTCCATTCGCCATTTTTCTTTCACCACGCTACAAAGAAGCTACCAGATCGAAACCCGTCTCATGTCTCGCCGGTGACGACGGCGTGTGTGTGTGTCTTTGTGTCATACAATTTATGCTCGTTCTGGCATAAATTCAACATGCCGCCGCTCGTACGCTATAATAAAGTCGTGCAGCCGTGGAGTCATCGTTCGCGGCGCGATGTGTCTGCAACAGCGTGTATATTTTCGGATGCTTTTACTCACCGGCTCAGTGGGCCGCGGGCAACCGTCGATACAAATATTTACGGCGCGCTTTCCATAGCCATTTGGCTGCTGTGCCGTCGTTCTAGAGCGTGGCACGGCTGCAAGTCCGCCCGGTGCCAAATCGAATTTACATCGCGTGCCAAACGCTTGGAGTGGAGTAGTGTTGACTGGGAAGGAGGAAACTCGGGTGCGCTACACACCATTCATTTATTGACTGGGCGACGAAGAATGATTTGTGGCTATCGCGTTCGAGAGCGGCGCAGGGGGATGGCTGGCGAACGGCACGAGCCGCATCCGGCACACCGGAAACAGGATGTGCTTCGGTTGAATCGTTCGTTTTCTCGGTGAAAAAGTTAATAATCATCGGAGCGGACACGCAGCCAGGTGGTACGAATATGGTCGGTGGAAGATACAAAACGGAGAAGTCACTTCCTTTTGGAATGATTTCACTAAAATGGAAAGATTGTTGCAAGTGTTGTACATTTGAGGAAGAACTGAGAAAAAGACATGAAGAAAGAGCAAATTTGTGGAGCTGTCCTTCAACATTTTAAACTGATCGTCATGAAGTTTGCAGACTTGACGTACTTGAATTGAATGCTCTTTTTGAAAAGATTTCGCATAAATTCTATTTTGCTAATTGTTCGAAATTGTTGCAAATTTGAACAGAAATATTCATTTGTTTTCAAACCTGAACTAGATAATAGGCCTGCAATAAATGCTCAAAATCCGTTTGTTCGAGACTTACCGTTCGAGATAAGATTTGGTGACTTGACTTGTTTCGAAGACTGTAGTGGGATTAAATTAGTAGTTTCGAAATTCATAATAAAATAACTTTCATAGACATATTCAAGTTTATAATTACATCGCATTAACGTGAAGTTAAGCAATAGACCTGTATCCAAACATGGAATGGTTTGGTAGACTTGGCTTGGTTTGATAAGGAAGAATAAAGTTCGAAGGAAGATTCGTAACTTAAACAATCTCTGTGTGCCTTTTCTAGATCCCATTGCGTCCATGGTTTGCTAAAAGAGAAATAACCAATATGACTAAATTCGTCACCATATGACTAAATTCTTCAAAATCTTTATCCCACATCTTAAAACGAGATGCCAAATGGCCTCAAAATTGCAGACAGAGCTCTTTCGTCAGTGTGAAATTGATTCACTTTCCATCTTCTTGCCTTCGTCTACCACAAGACAAATGCTAAAGCCAGAAATCAAATATTCCAACCCGCGAAAAGACATAACATTCTTTCGAGCATCAGCGACCCTGAAACAAACACACACAAACACACAAAGAGTGCGCCATATAAATCATGCTCGATGCTAATAATTCCCCATAGGAGCAAGAAGGGGCGAACAAATAAAAAATAGCCAAATTCCTTCCGATCTAGGCGTAGGGCGGGAGCGACCGATTGTTTGATTTTTCGTTCGCGGTCGTCTGAAGGACGGATTCGATCCGGTTCCGAGTGGGCGAAAGGGTTTTCGCTGGATGTGGAGCTAGCTGGGAGTTTATAAATCATTCACACTCCCGCACACACACACACTCGCCCGCTCGGAAAGTGGTCGATGATCGTACTAATTGATTTTTAAAGCTTTCCATTCGTTCGTGCGTTGCCTCTGCTACTGGATCTGGCCAGATCGGGGCTGAAGACGGGCACGGCGGGATCTCACACGATGGGAAAAGTGCGAGAAAAACGGGTGTTGTTAAGATATTTATAATACTGTACCCGGGGATGAAGCGGACCCATGCCTGGTGGGAGTCGTGGGGATGAAAATTATTCACCATTATTTATGTTTGCTTTTATTTGAAAAAAAAAACGGCAGCTCGCGGGGCGCGTTCTGCTTCCAACGCGTTCGTTCTTATTAATTGTGTTTTGTCGTACGCTGGAGAAATAGGAGCTCTTTGAAATACGTTTGGAACGTTGTAGTCTTTTTCGTTTGCAGAGATATAGTTAGAATTTCATCAAGTTATAAACTTGGAGAGCCTTTTAATATGTTTTGTGCAAAGATGAAAGTTATGAAAGCAGCTTTGAAAAGCGCTTGAAGAGATCGCATACAAAAAATCTTCCTAGTGGCATTTGTTTTGATGTGAGATTAGAACATGACAAATATTGCACGACTTTTCTTGGAGCCTCTTGGATTCATCACTAGACATTCTGTTCAAAGCACAATTTGAAAGACGTTCATAAGAAGAGTTTTCTAGGGAAACAATCTAGACAAACATGATATTCGATTAACATAGATAAATGCCCGCTGAATCACCAAAGTCAAAGTCACCAACATTTCGGGAAGGAATGGTTTTCAAAATTTCAAAATCCCAAGGCTATCCTGAATTTCCAAAAAGCTTCACTTGTTTGGATCTTTTTAGTTAAAGTGAACGTGAAATGTTGCTGTAGGCACAAATGTATCCATCACCAACCAGATATGCAATCGAAAACCGTCGCGCGTTCAGGTGCATGCAGATGAAGCGGAACTTCCTGGCGTACAGGCTGCGCAAATGGAATCATTTATCAGCCCAGCAAGTAATTTGACATTCCCACGTGTCACCTCCAGCACACACACACTAGTGCATGCACCTCTCCATGTGTGTTTGGATACCACTATCACGTGAAAGCCACCTTCCCGCTGCTGCTGCTGTTGTTGTTGCAGCTGTTCAATCAGGTCGGTGTGCATTCCAGCGCACAAGTGCACCTCGATGCAGAATGCGGTCGGCTACAAGGGCACAGCGGCAAACCTACGCGCTGGGCGGCCTGGGTGACGACCTAGCGAAACGCAAATTGCATTCCCCTTTTTAGAGTGCAAGTGCAAGCCGTCCGCCGTCCGCAGTGGACGACGGCAAGTGGGCGCGAAAAGTGCATTTGTTGTTTTCCTTTTTCGCCCGGTTGGCTGCCGCACAGCTTACCTTGGCAGCCGTCGTGGTGGTGGCCGACCCGTGTAGAAGAGAGATGCTGGCGCACGAAACAATCGCGCAATAAACAAATTAATTCTCATTATGCCGCTAAGAGGCTGCCGGATGCTATTTTCAGCACCAACCGCGCGCTGGAACGGTGTTGTAGCGCTGTTCGCTGATAAGCAAGTCGCTCCCGGGAGGAAGATAAATGTATAAAAATTTGCTCGCCCATCTCGTGCCTCTGTGATAGTGGTGGCGTCCGCTAAAACCCTTATGTTGCGGAGCGTGAATTTTGTATGAATATATGTATATGTTTTCGGAAAAAGTTTCACCACCTTTTTCTGCTGAGGGTGAACGATTTAGGGTTTCGTTTTTTGCGCGTTCTTTCTTTATGTGTTGTTTTGGGGGGGGCATCAACTTGTGTGACTTGATGTCACTCGAACGTGTTCTTGTATTCCGGTGAAGTTTGCTTTCCAGCGGGCGAACGCAGATCGAAGTTCTTGCGCTCGAAACACATGTGCCGAACCGGAGACGTACCGGCAGACACCAGCTGGCCTGGGGAAGGTTTCGTCTGTGGTGGTATGTGAGTGTGTACATAGGTTTCGACTTCGACTCCAATTTCACACACGCACACCAGGAGTTTCCTTGCGGCGAAAGTCAACTCCGGCAAAGTGGAAACCGAGATTTCGAAGAATCGACCGCGAGGTTTTTTTTTCCCAAACTCCGAGACCAACCGAGACACCCCGACATCTGCCCTCCTCTGGAAGGACACCGTGAAGGACGCGACAAAGAACAAAGTGCGAGCGGTTTACCATTACGAACCGGATGTGGCTGAGGTAGAGGGAGAGAGCGAGCGAGAACAAGAAGCCCGAGCGTTCATTGTCATTCCGGATGAATATTTCCGGAAGATATTCGGGGACGGTGTTTCCGAATTATTTGCCATTTATTGGTTGACTTCCACGACCCGCAACGGAGAGAAGTCCAATTAATCAACCTCTTGTCGGTTCGATTGTGTGCATTTAGAAAGATTCCGGAGCTGGCAATCCCCGGTAGAATAGATCCAATGAAATGTCTGTGTCCCTCGGTTCGTTCCACGCTGGGATCGGGTTGATATGATAACTTCGCCCGTGCCAGAAGCCGTTCTATGTTCTTCTCTCGGTGATGTCGTGCTCGACGTCTCGGAATTACGAGCCAAGTAAACCATTTCCCGGCCATGTAAATATTTCACAAAAGACAAATATTTGTTCGTTTCGTTTTATTATTATTACATACTTTCTTCCTGCTTCCCCACGCGGGGAAAGCTTTCGCCGTTCGGGCCAACACAAATACGCGCACTGCACAGCATCAACCAGTGGATGTAGGATGTGTGTCTGTTCAGCCATAACCTCAACGCAACGCCCAACGTTGAGGTTATGAGATTTTGCTTCTCCTCCTTCTAACAGTGGGAAAAATAGAGAGAGAGAGAGAGAGAACGAGTGCAACGCAGTAGACACCACCTCGAACAAGCTTGGTGGGCGTTTTTTGGCCTTGCCGTAACGAACTAAGTTTTCTAATCATATTACAAAAGTCAAGAGTCAGGGGCAGGTTTTCTTCTTACCATTTCTGGACGGACCCCATGCATGATGGGGCAGGTATTCTGTAGCAAGCACGCGAGCATGCTCAGGTCCCGGCAAATGTCAAGATGACATTTTGGTACAATTTTACGCCATTTTAATTCGATTTGTAACGGCGACTCCTCGCAAGGAACGCCAGTGTGGTAATTGTTTGCGGTAAGGAAAGATGATACGGCGCTGAATGATGCCAGGCAAGATTTAATTGAAACATTCCTCCGTAACTTCGGTAAACGTTTTCCATTGTCTGCTGTACGGTGGAAACGATGTTACAAGATCTAAAGAGATCAAAAGGATCGTAAATGAAACAAAAACACACATCAAAGCTCGCGTGTGGACGGTCGCGCGAACCACAAAACCCTCGTTCTGCGCGTGATGCATAAATGTCACCATTTCCAACTCCATCCACACCGAAAAATCATTTATTTATTGCCTACCTCGAAGGCTTCGGGGGGTCGGATCTGGGTTATCGGGTTGTCCCGAGCGCCGCGACTTCCCCGTCGACACTTTTTGTGCTCGTTCGGCCGTCACAGCCTCACCTGGTCATCCGGGTGCTTGGCCCCGGATGCTGTCGCTGGGTGTTGGATTCAATTAAAAGTTTCCGTGCGAAAGTTAGTTTCTTGTCCGGCCGCCATTAGTCCGGGCGGCTTGGGTCGGATAGCACTTTGATGAGTGTGACCTTAGGTTATCCCTTTTCGCCTTGTTTTTGCACAAACGATGGTGTTTTGTGTGTTTTGTTGGAGCAGATGGGCGATGCGGTACAGGAGATTAAGATCGATTGCGATCATCGGAACGGTTCAGTTTCAAGCAAATGCGTCAGGGCAACCGCCGACCGAATGATGTCACAGGTCAAGGCGCTCCGGCTAGAGTTTGTCGTGCTAACCTTCCAGAACGGCTTTCGGAACAGTGGTTTTTGTTGATAACAGCGTTTTAGTGGGTTGGTGCGTGCGTGCTGAGAATAAAACGCGGCTAACCCGTTTTTGTTTTCGTTTTTGTTTTTCGCAAAAAAAAACAAAAGAAACACCGAGCCTAAACGTTTCCGAACGCGCTCTTATCTGGACCACTACTCCGGGGGGAGTTCGTGGGAACCGGTTTTTGATAGTTTACTGTACGCGCTTTACCTATGGTTTCTTATTTTATCCATGTGTGTGAGTGTTTTTTTTTGTTTTGGAACACGTGATCGAGACCGGATCGAGCGGTTTCCTGACTTCATTCTTCATTTGAGGTCATTACGGTTAACTCACGGCCGTTTTTTTCTTCTTTTTCGAGCAAGCTCCCCTGTCGAACTATTTCTTCCTCCCCGGTGTTTTCTTTCTCGATACCCAACCCATTGAGGCTTCGGTTTTGAAAACAGCCCCGGTGAAAGAGAGTGATGAAAAGGAAAGCATGTACCAGCGCTCCGCAACCTTAATCATTCAATTCAAAGTAACCGACCGCTTCCGCCGGCGCGGCTCGTTGTCGCGGATGTCGCGCGTTGCAATCGCGAGCGTACACACAATGCCAGTCACTGTGCGTTGCGCATAACGCACATAACGCCACCAGACCCACCAGACCGAAGCAAAAGATTCCAAGTATTTCTTTACCCTTGCGGCATCATCGGCATCCCAGTATCATTTCTTCTCGGCTCAATTCGTCAATTAAACACGCGCACTCCGGAGATGCTGGCATAGGCTGGCGGTTCCAAACAAAGTTCCATCACTTTCTTCGAACTGTCGGCACCAATTCAAGTTGGCCAGCGCGCCAACGGGGGAAGTGTTTTTTTTCTCTCCTCCTTTCAACGAAAGGGTCCACCCGGGTTCGGAGTGGACGAAACATTTCCAAATGAGATTCCACCGCATCGCGTGAACCGAAGGCAGTCGCCTCGCCATATCCAACACAAGCGACCCATTGAAATCCGCAACCACGACGATGATGAACCGTTGTTGAGTGTTACTTCTCGTGATTAGACTAATTGCGCCTCCCC